>JBBPLC010000084.1:0-86431 GCA_038089535.1 Hemileccinum rubropunctum
CTCGTCGATGCTGGAGCACAGATGCGTCGTCACGAGAACACTCTCGAGTCTGCACGCAAGATAATGGCAGAGCTCATTCCCCTTCCAGAGGTGACGATGAAGATTCAGGAGGAGTTGCAGGCTGGCATGAAGCTGGCAGACACGGCAGGCGGACGGGTTCTTACGGCTGAAATGCGGGAGATACAAAAGAGACACGAGCGTGAGATGGCTGATTTGAAGAGAGAGATGGAATTGGCGGCCAAGGCCAATGATCGTGCTTTGAGAGCTGAACTGGCGCAAGAACGTAAGGCGTTGGAGGAGAAGATAGCGCGTGTAGAGGCCGATCGGGAGAAATTAGAGAGAACGCTCGATGAAGAACGGAAAATCCAAGAGAGCAGACGACAAGAAGAAGCGGCGCAGCTGACACGATTGATGGATCACTTGATGGAGGAACGCCGCGATACGCAGGCACGGATGGATAAAGCTCAAGAATACGAGTTGCAATTCAGGAAAGAGAATGCTGAGAGGCAGCTCGAGTTACAACGGCAACTCGCCGAAGCCAACAATCGAATGGTGGAGCTCGCAAGTCGCGACTCTGGTGGTGGTTGTGTGATATGTTAATTGGTGGTTTGCATAGTAGCCAGCACGGACCGGGGAGAGCTACTACTATCTACTTGCTGTTCTATATTGCCTGAAATACGAGATTATATGGTCTCGATCTGTCTAGCATTTCTCCCCTCAGCCACTAGCTTGTGACTCGGAGGACAGGCTTCCTGGACTAGAATCGTCTCGCCAGTTGCGAGCACAAGCGTGCCTGAGCCGCACGGTACTGAAGACACTGGCGATCACCCCTTTATGATCTTGCTTGGCCCTCTTAGTACCATGAAACCGAGTTGGTAACGAAGAGGTGTAACAGCGCTCCTGGCGAGCGGACGCATCAAAGTGCCACGCCCGAGTCGCTGCAATTTCAAGCTGCGATCGAACAGAAACGTTGCCAGTGTTTGGTGTGCACACGATGCGACGCCCAGGCTACTGCTGTGGGTGTTTAGCCCTCCGGATGACAAGATTGAACTTCCCTGCCAGTGTGCGTTACTAAGGTTTTTCTTTTGATGGAGGACTCGGAGTACCATACCAATGCGTCTCGAGAGTTTCGTTCAAGTTTCCCTTGCACAAGTGTTCAGACTCCAAGGCGATCTTGTCAGAGAAGAACGATAGAGCGTGCCAGTGGTTACATCTCTCCGAGTCATATCTTTGTATATCTGCCGCTATGACAACTTACTTTACTTTTTATTCACCTCTACGACACCGTTATTCTCGAAGCTTTGTAGAACGAAAGGAAGAACGAATGCATCTTGAGCAAACCTTCGTAAACACTTCGATGATGAAGTAGAGCATTTGCTAATCTTCCGTAGGCAAACACAAGCTGTCGCAGGAAGTTAGTAGTCTAAGTTATTCCTACTCTTCCCTTGAAATAACATTTGCATGGATACGTTAGCCCTCATGAACAGGCTATGGTTAGTTGTCAACTCTTGGCTGAATGGCTTTTGTTAGGCCCATCCAACCCGTCGGATCATATCGACACATCAATGGCGTAGCCGTGCCGCTGCATTTGTATGTAATGGCCACTCTTATTTTCCACACACCATGCGCCTGAGATTTAGATCCAACATCAACACTGAAACTTTGAGCTTTGGGATCATGGTCTTACTATGCTGAACCAAAACCTGCCCCAAACACAACATTCCAGGGATCTCACCAAAGCTCATATTGAATTTGCGCTCACAACATTATTAGCTCAATATGCCGGCAGGTTGGAAATTGCATAGGTTGTCACTGAATCACGCCTCCGATGAGCGGGGAGCACGTGTACAGTAGAAGGGACACGCATCGCCTCCACACTGCGCTTTTCCCCACGAACGCAGATACTGACCTATTGCCAGCGGTTACCCCATACGCGAAAGACGAAAGACAGTCCAGACGACGTGCCAAACACAAACACAAAGACGTACAGAAGTCTGACGATGACAAAGGAAGAACAGTTTGACGCCATCATCGTCGGTGCAGGATTTAGCGGCGTGCATCAGCTCATCCAGCTGCACAAGCTCGGGCTGCGTTGCATCCTGATCGAGGCAGGTTCCGACTTTGGAGGCGTGTGGCACTGGAACATCTACCCCGGCATACGCGTGGACAGTTACATCCCCATCTACGAGCTATCGCTTCCAGAGCTGTGGAAGGACTGGACGTGGAAAGAGAAATGCCCAAGTCAACAAGAATTACAAGCGTACGTCCATCCCCCCTCCGGAATGGTATCTGGTCTTGACATAGAATCGTTCACCTCGTAGATATTTCAAGTACGTGGGGGATAAGATGGATCTTCGCCCATACTGTCGGTTCGACACAGTGGTAAAGCAAGCCCATTGGGATGATCAATTCCATCTTTGGCATGTCACTGCCGAGGGAAAGGACGGGGTGTACAAGGCCTCTGCACGCCATTTGATCCTTTGCACGGTGAGACCATCGAGCATCGTTCGTCCGACCCGATCGATAACAAGTTCCAGGGCATCGCATCCAAGCCCTATGTACCCGATATCAAAGGGCGTGAGACGTTCAAAGGACCATGCTGTCACACGAGCCGATGGCCGAAAGAAGGTATCGAAATGGCGGGAAAGCGAGTTGGGGTAATCGGTACTGGTGCAAGTGGTGTTCAAGTGATTCAAGAGATTGGACCGCAGGTACGTCACAACCAAGTCCGTGACGGCTGCAAGTATATATACTGAGAGAGCGGAGCAGGTTGCCCATTTGACGGTCTTTCAGCGGACACCAAATATGGCACTGCCGATGAAGCAATTTGCTGTGAGCAAGGAAGTACAGGACCATTTCAAGCCCATATACGAGGAGCTGTACAAAAAGTTGACCATGTCGTTTGCTGGGTTTCTGGGCGAGAAAATTCCGCGATCGGTGCTAAAAGATAGCGCAGAAGAACGAGAAGCGAATTTCGAGAGGATGTGGGATCTGGGCGGATTCAGCTTTTTGGGTACGCACCAGTACAATCTATTGGCTGTTCCAAGTCTAACCTGGCCATGTAGTGAACAATTACCAGGATATCCTCCTTGACATGGCTAGCAATAAGATAGCGTATGACTTCTGGAGAAGAAAGGTCAGCGAACGCATCAATGATCCCAAAAAATGCACCTTGTTGGCGCCACAGGTACCGCCCCATCCTATGCTAGCTAAACGCCAGTCCTTGGAGCACCATTTCTATGAGATATTCAACCAAGACAATGTCGACCTGGTGGATGTCAATGCAACACCTATTCTGGAGATAAACGAGAACGGTCTCAAGACGTCCGACAAGGAATACGAATTTGATGTACTCATCTTTGCGACGGGTACGTAAACGTGTTCCATGAGGTGTGACATGCTGACACGATGGTTGAAATGGGACAGGGTTCGATAGCTTCGTGGGTGGATTTACGGAGATTGATCTGCGTGGCTTGAGCGGAGAAACTATTCAAGATCACTGGAAAGATGGCGTGGTGACTTAGTGAGTACAATGTACCACTCTATTTGTACGCGAATCATGAATACCTGCAGTCTCGGCATGACGATCGACAACTTTCCAAATCTGTTCTTCGTACACGGACCACATGGACCGACTGCGTTCTGCGGACTGATCTGCCTGGAGGTTCAAGGTAAATGGGTGATGCAGACGATTGCATACCTACGCGAGCACAACATCACCAAGTTTACGCCGACATCCCATGCTGCTTTGACGTTCAAGAAACACGTCAATGAAGTGTGTAATGCAACGTTGATATCGCAGGCGGACAGCTGGTATATGGGCGCGAATATCCCAGGAAAGAAGCGGGAGGCGTATAATTACGTTGGAGGACTCGTGGCGTATACACAGCAAATCGAGGAAGAGGTCGAGCGGGGATATCCAGGATTCATGAGGCAAACACTGGAATCGGCTTGAGACTGACTTCTGCGTTCGGTATCTTGTTCATCAAACTGTAACAGTAGTCTTGTAACATTGACGTACCCGGTCTCTCCCAACGCGCCTCTTTCTGGCATCTCGCAGGCGCGCAGAGTGTGGAAGTCATCCAATGGGAATATGTCCGCGAACTGTAGCAACGCAATGTCGACCGGAATCTGCGCTTAAGTATCGCCTAAAGAGGTAGGAACATATCTAATGGAGCGAACTTGGGCTAGAATGAAAACATGTGTTTACGTGCGAATTGTGTACCGCAAGTAAAACATACTTCGAAGAGATAATTGAGTGCGATCTCTGCCTCGATTCAAAATTGAGGGGAATATATGCATATTGGACCGAGAGCAAGACCGGTTACCTCGATGATGGCGTATACGTACTCGCCCCTGGGGAAGAGTTGACGGAGATGACCGCGAGACAGGCTGGGCTGAACAAGACATGAATGAACGCTGCGAGTGCGTACGCATTGAGCCCTGAAGTTTTCAACTCCGGAAGTCGCCCTCGCGATGCGGGCTGCTTTACGACACACACATCATCATCTTGCGATCCCAGCAATTCTTCAGACGTGAAGACGGTGTTCTCGAGCTGTTTGCGAAACACTGTCCCGATTTGTATAGTGACTGTCATTTCACCGTCGCCGCGTCGATGAGGCACTAGTAGTAGGGGGGTATCAGGAAGTCGAGTGCAAGACTTAGTCAAGACCAAGTTGTTTTTGGCAAAATTTCCTTTTTAAGAAGAAACATTGAACTAAAAATGAAACGATGGCATGTTTGGGCAGGCGGCGCTACTGCGGCGGCGCCAGTTGTTTAGCCCTTTGGATGATAGCCTGAGAAATGAACTTCCCCGTGCATCGATGTTTTTCTTTTGATGGAAGAGTGCCCACCAATGTGTACCGAGAGTTCTATTTTCCTTGTCCGAATCAAGCAATGTGTAGTAGTAATCTTCAAACCCCTGCCGATTCAGATCAAATGATTGAATCAGTTCACGACGGAGGACTCGGAACCGGGCAGTAAATATGATACCGCGTTTTCTCCCTGCCGGTGACACCTTGACATCGCTGTTGATAAGGAAGTCGATACTTCGTCTACAGGCGTACGAGTGTTTAACAAGTTGAGCATAGCATGTCAACGACTTGCCAGCCTGAACTTGAATGAGTCCCCACGCAGTCGGCATGGTACGTGCCACACACTTATCCTCGCTGGTCATATTCGCACTAGGCAGTGCAGTAAGCACCACATGTCACGTGTAGCATCCATGCATATAAATATCTAAACGCTCCGAGTCAGACACATATAAAGCGTGACTGTATCCAAGAACGCGGGAACCGAACCATTGGTTTCCCCACACGCGAAAGACATACCAGACAAGTCTCGATGACGGAGGAAGAACAGTTTGACGCCATCATCGTCGGTGCAGGATTTAGCGGCGTGCATCAGCTCATCCAGCTGCGCAAGCTCGGGCTGCGTTGCATCCTGATCGAGGCAGGTTCCGACTTTGGAGGCGTGTGGCACTGGAACACCTACCCCGGCGCACGCGTGGACAGTTACATCCCCATCTACGAGCTATCGCTTCCAGAACTGTGGAAGGACTGGACGTGGAAAGAGAAATGCCCAGGTCAACAGGAATTACAAGCGTACGTTCCGCCCGCTTCCTGAATGGTATCTGGTCTTGACATAGAATCGTTCACCTCGTAGATATTTCAAGTACGTGGGGGATAAGATGGATCTTCGCCCACACTGTCGGTTCGACACAGTGGTAAAGCAAGCCCATTGGGATGATCAATTCCATCTTTGGCATATCAATTCCGAGGGAAAGGACGGGCTGTACAAGGCCTCGGCACGCCATTTGATCCTTTGCACGGTGAGACCATCGAGCGTCATTCGTCCGACCCGGTCGATAACAAGTTCCAGGGTTTCGCATCCAAGCCCTATGTACCCGATATCAAAGGGCGTGGGACGTTCAAAGGACCATGCTGTCACACGAGCCGATGGCCGAAAGAAGGTATCGAAATGGGGGGAAAGCGAGTTGGGGTAATCGGTACTGGTGCGAGTGGTGTTCAAGTGATTCAAGAGATTGGACCGCAGGTACGCCACATCGGAGTCCATAACGGCCACAAGATTGCTGAGAGCAGAGCAGGTTGCCTATTTGACGGTCTTTCAGCGGACACCAAATGTGGCACTGCCGATGAAGCAAATTGCTGTGAGCAAGGAAGCGCAGGACCATTTCAAGCCCATATACGAGGAGCTGTACAAAAAGTTGGCTACGACGTTTGCTGGGGCCTTGAATGAGAGGATTTCGCGACCAATGCTGAAAGACAGCGAAGAAGAACGAGAAGCGAATTTCGAGAGGATATGGGACTTGGGCGGGTTCAGCTTCTTGTGTACGAACCAGCACAATCTATTGGCTGTTCTAACCTGGCCATGCAGTGAACAATTACCAGGACATAGTCTTTGACAGGGCCAGCAACAAAGTAGCATACGACTTCTGGAGAAAAAAAGTCAGCGGACGCATCAATGACCCCAGAAAACGTGGCTTGTTGGCGCCAGAGGTACCGCCCCATCCTTTGTTTACTAAACGCCAGTCCTTGGAGCAGGAATTTTATGAAATATTCAACCAAGACAATGTCGACCTGGTGGATGTCAATGCGACACCTATTCTGGAGATAAACGAGAACGGTCTCAAGACGTCCGACAAGGAATACGAATTTGATGTACTCATCTTTGCGACGGGTACGTAAACGTGTTCCATGAGGTGTGACATGCTGACACGATGGTTGAAATGAGACAGGGTTCGATAGCTACGTAGGTGGATTTACGGAGATTGACCTACGTGGTTTGAACGGAGAAACTATTCAAGACCACTGGAAAGATGGCGTGATGACCTAGTAAGCACAACGTACCTTTAAGTTACTCAGATTTTGAATACGTGCAGTTTGGGTATGACGATCGACAATTTTCCAAATCTTTTCTTCGTATACGGACCACATGGACCGACTGCATTCTGCGCCGGAGTGATCTGTCTGGAGGTTCAAGGCAGATGGGTGACGCAGACAATTACATACCTACGCGAGCACAACATCACCAAGTTTACGCCGACATCCCATGCTGCTTTGACGTTCAAGAAATACATCAATGAACTGTGCAATGCAACATTGATACCACAGACGGACAGCTGGTACATGGGCGCGAATATCCCAGGAAAGAAGCGGGAGGCGTATAATTACGTTGGAGGACTCGTGGCGTATACACAGCAAATCGAGGAAGAGGTCGAGCGGGGATATCCAGGATTCATGAGGCAAACACTGAAACTGGCTTGAGACTGACCTCATTATCTTGTATTAACAAACTCTATTAGTAGACTCGTAACCCTCAATTCCTCTACGTTGTGCAGAAGAGACAGAGGTACGGATTTGAAAAGACTGACCATAGAGATGCTGTGAGTTGTACATGCGTTACGCGACTCTTGGCCAAAAATGAAATCAAAGTGAGAGGGGTGGCTGCATACAGAATAAGTACAGAACGCATATATGGAGTAGGGGGATTCTTACTATTGTCGGCAGGCATGCCAGCCAATCCAGTAGTAATGGATGGGTTATCCAGAGGGGCACTGCAAACGCACACAATGCGGCGTTTTGTGCCTGATCCTGCTATTACATATATCAGCTCCGACGAAAGGAGCGCGAACAGACTACATGCTTAAGATCTTCCTTCCGAATGTTCGCAGCCAGAGTTTGGACGACCCAGACACCGATTTGGCGGTACATGTATCACCGTGATCTTTCCCAACCGTGCTTCCTTCTGACATCTCGCTGGCGTTCTGATTTTGGAAGCCATCCGATGGGGGCGTGTCCGCGAACTGCTGTGCGAACTGCAGCACCCATGAGTTGTGCAATGTCGACTGAAGTCTGTGTTGAAGAATCGCCTAAACAGCATCTGGATACACACCAACGCTAGTATCATTGATAGTCAACAGTACCGCAGACTCCGTGGAAACAACGCTGGCACGCCGCGGCCGGGTAGGCCGTTTGGCTAAGCGAGGCACCACAAAAGAGCACATGTTTGGTGATGATGATGCCTGCAAAGTCCATGCTCGAGTATCCAGTAATGTCTGCCAGCACCGGGTGTAAGACGAGACGGATCGAGTTGGTATGGCTTGCTTACTGAGAGTACCAACAAGCATCGAGTAGAACTAGGAGTGAGAAGAATGAAGTTGTAATTCCAGTTCAACCCGTGGCATTGTTGGCGCACATACACTAGGTACTCCTGTACCATTTTGCAAGGCAGCATTCCACACGGGAACATTGGGAGCCGTAGCCCTGACAATGTAACAATTGATCTGTCATCTTAGGATGAAATCACGAGGACACTTGGGCCAGGTGGCAGATATTGAAAGAACTGACCTAGCGATGGTCCTGCCCAACGTGAGTCCAACTTCAAACCCGAGTCTCGTTTCTCCCTTGTATAGTAACTGGCAAGAACATTGCGACGATGTGACCCTATGAAGGATGATGCCCTCTGCTATTGAGAAATGGATCGTGAGTGACGTCAAAGCTATGCTAAGCGCTGTAATGGCGCAGTGGCTGTGAATTACAAGTTGACAAGGTGCTACAGCCTGAGTCACTGCTTGGAGTCCGTATGTATACAATGAACAAGCTCTGAATCGCAAGCAGGAGAGAAAGGTTGTCATAGTAGGAGATTCTTGCGATCCTTGTAGTGCTCCAGACGTTGTTCTCGTCACCCGGGTATCAGGAAGTAACCGGACCGGTGAACCTCAAGTGTTATCCGGTTTTCACACAGCTGCTCTGTGACAATCAACATCATGCAACGACTCCAGCAAATCTCGACCCACCTTTACTCGCCTTCTGGCGTCGCAGCTCTCCAAGAGAAACGACCCGACGATGTCGTCGTCACGATGGCCATACGCTCACCCTTGACCAAAGCCAAAAAGGGCGCACTCAAGGACACCCCGCAAGTATCCTTACACTCACTCACACACGACGCACTCAACCCCGCACAGCATTGACGAGCTCATGCTCGAAATGTTCAAGGCAAGTGTCCTTTCCGTATCGCTGCACTCTAGTCAACGTCATCCATGTCTAGCAAGCCATCGCCCACTCGCACGTCGAACCAGCGAGCGTAGGCGACATTTGTGTCGGCACCGTTCTCCCCCCAAGCCCGCTCTATCACGCCCGCGGTGCCGCCCTCGCAGCCGGCTTTCCAGATAGCGTTCCCATCCAGGTCGTTAACCGCTTCTGCTCGAGCGGTCTCATGGCCGTCACTATGATCGCGAACCAAGTCCGCTCTGGCCAAATCGAGATCGGACTTGCGGTCGGCATCGACTCCATGAGCCAAAAGTACGGCTGCACTCCCTCGCTTACTTGACCACTGACCATTCTCATTGACCTAGCCGAGACGATGGCGCACCGGTCCAGTCGGAGAGCATCAAGGCCAACGCAGCAGCGAGGGACAGTCGCCTTCCCATGGGCTGGACGAGCGAAAACGTTGCTGAAGATTTCAACATCTCACGTGACATTATGGACACTTACGCAGCCCAATCCTTCCAACGCGCCGAACATGCCGAAAAGTCGGGCTTCTTCGCCAAGGAGATCGTCCCGTTCACCGTGTACGTGAATGAGAAGGATGCTACCACGGGCGCGACGTCCCGACGACGCGTGACGGTGACCAAGGACGATGGGATAAGGTATGGTACGACCAAGGAAAGTTTGCTCAAAGTGCGCGCGGCGTTTCCGCAGTGGGGACAGAAGACGACGGGTGGGAATGCCAGCCAGATTACGGATGGGGCAGCGGCGGTATTGTTGATGACACGACGCAAGGCCGAGGCGCTCGGACTGCCTATCCTTGGCAAACACATCAGCACGGCGGTTGCGGGTACGTGCTGACGCGGTGTCGGGCGTGGTATAACGAGGGCGGTGGTGCTGATCGTGGATGGTGCGCATTATGTAGGTGCGCCGCCGCGTGTGATGGGTATCGGGCCAGCATATGCGATTCCGATGGTGCTCAAGAACACGGGTCTCCAAGTTTCGGACGTGGACTTGTTCGAGGTGCGTTGTACGGTGTGGGAGCAAGGATTGCACGCTCACGTGTCCTTTTTTCATCTAGCTCAACGAAGCGTTCGCTTCGCAATATGTGTACTGCATTCAAGAACTTGGACTCGATCCCGAGAAAGTCAATGTCAACGGAGGCGCGATAGATAAGTCTTGATTTCTGTTTTCGTTGGTTATTGCCGAGACTGATCGGTGTGTGCGGTGGTTACGGTGCACGGGGGCGCGACAGATTGCGACGGGTCTAAACGAGCTGCAACGGAGGAATGGCAAGGTGTGTTTTGTGTGTGGATGGTGCTGTAGAGTTGTTGACGAATGAGTTGCTCCGATAGGTCTTGGTGACGTCGATGTGTATCGGGACTGGAATGGGCGCTGCGGCGGTGTTTGTAAGGGATGCTTGAAATGGGTGGCGCATTGTGCACTGTAACTCTGTTGATGCGTGTAAACGTGAGAGAGTTTCTTGGATAACATTATGCCGTGGCATTGTTCACTAACACATTAACGGGTCGAGTCCGATAGAATTCGAGTATGAGATCGGATTGGCCAGCTAGAAGATAAAAAGTGGGCCGCTTCCGAGGTTCGAGCGGCTGCCCAGATCGATATTGTGATGAGAAGGTTGTCGTTCGTGACACTGCTCGCAACCGAACCGATTCTGTCTGCGATAACACCAGAAAGATGAGCCATTGGAGTGCCGTGATTACTTTAATGAGCAATGAGCCGAACAACGCGGAGAAGTGCTGAAACATGAATGACCCCCAATCAAGAGGAGTGGCAACAAGGTGATACATATCAGACCGGTGCTGAGTACCCACTGACGACGCTCCCAGTCGACGGACGTACAGATCTCCGCGCACGCTTCGGGTCCGATATCGATTATGGTATGGCTAAATATGGTAGTCGTGGTCGGTGGCACAGATAGATGTCTATTTTTTCGCCACGTTCCAGCTAGTACTGGTTTATTAGCTAGGACGGAGCTGCTACGTATACCAGTATCGGGTTGGGGAAATAACTCGTGGATAACGCTTGCTCGGTTGGTTGCAGTGGGGCATGTAGTTGTACGTGTACCACTTACTACACCGTTCAACTGACGTAAAACACAGGGAACGTGGACTGATTGACTACACTCTCGCCAACATCCCCAAAATGCAGGTCGACCATGGTATGATTTCCAGAGCGTGGGAATGTTGGGGGCATATATGCTAGACAAGGTCTCAGTGAATCTGATACCATTTTGAAAAATAAATTATTACGCTTCTCCATGTCAATATAAAGCCATCATATCCTCGCATCTCTCCATTCTCTCCTTCCCTCCATCATGTCCTCCAAAGGTGTGTCCTGTCCCTTCCCCCTCCCTTGTCCTCCTCATCGTCCTCGCAGCTATCCGCGAGTACGATGCAAAGCTCTTGTTGGCTTACTGGCTTGAACGCGCACCTGCCGCGCATCCCAACTTTGCTCACCCCCAGGGCTCTCCCCTCGTCTTTCCCGCACCCAAGGTCGCCCAGATCCAGTGGGATCCAGAGTCTGGAGCTATCACCCCCGACAGCCATATCCCCCAATGGGTCCAGACGACCAAACTCGTCGCAAAGCCAGATCAATTGATCAAGCGTCGCGGCAAGGCTGGCCTTCTCGCTCTCAACAAGGATTGGAATGACGCGAAACAATGGGTCCTCGATAGGGCCGGAAAACCCCAAAAAGTACGTCGATCTTGGCTATTTTCCTCATCGCAATCGTAATCGTTTTACTCTTCATATTTTCACGTAACCCTTGCTGTAATTCACGTTTTCACATATTCACACTTCGCTTCCAGGTCGAATCTGTCACGGGCACGCTCAACACGTTCATCGTCGAGCCTTTCTTGCCCCATCCCCAATCCGCAGAAGCATACATCTGCATCACTTCCTCCCGTTTCTCCGACACCATCCTCTTCTCGCCTACAGGTGGTGTTGACGTCGGCGATGTCGACGCACACGCGTCCCGTCTAGATGTTCCCGTCGACGCGAAACTCTTCCCTACCCGGGCCAAGGTTGAGTCTCTGGTAGGGCCATCCTTCACCGGAAAGCGCAAGGACGCTCTCGTAGATTTTATCATGAGGCTCTACAACGTCTACGCAGATCTCCACTTTGCTTACCTCGAGATCAACCCTCTCGTCGTCCTCGAAGATGGCAACATCCATTATCTAGACATGGCTGCTAAACTTGACCAAACGGCCGAGTTCATCTGTGGTCCCAAGTGGGCCATTGCAAGAGACCTCACCGTCTACGATTCCGCTGCCACACAGTCTGCCAAGAGTTCCAAGGTCGGTGCCGATCGCGGTCCACCCATGGCCTGGCCTGCTCCCTTTGGAAGAGATCTTACAAGAGAGGAAGGCAAGCATTGGCTTTATCCAGTTCGATTCGCCGATCGTAACCTTTACCAATAGCATACATACAGAAATTGGACGCGTCCACCGGTGCTTCCCTCAAACTTACCGTGTTGAACGCCAATGCCCGCATCTGGACCATGGTCGCAGGTGGTGGTGCCTCTGTCGTGTACGCAGACGCCATTGCAGCTGCTGGTTTCGCACACGAGCTTGCCAATTACGGCGAGTACAGTGGTGCACCATCAGAGGGTCAAACGTATGAGTACGCAAAGACCATCCGTGAGTCTGTTCGCGTTGGAATAATGCAATTACTCACGTCCTCTTCCTACTAGTTGACTTGATCACACGCCCACCTCCCCGTCCAGACGGCAAGATTCTCATCATTGGAGGTGGTATTGCCAACTTCACAAACGTTGCTGCCACCTTCAAGGGTATCATCAGGGCGCTGGAAGGTGCCAGGGCTGGCTTGATCGCACATGGAGTAAGTCCTGTTGCTTTGTAATCGCATCTGGGGGCACGACCTGACATCAAATCGCTTTGTAGGTCAAGATCTACGTCCGTCGTGGTGGTCCTAACTGGCAAGAGGGTTTGAAGGCTATAAGATTGCTTGGTGTGTTTTGTGCCATTCATTGGTGTCCTCGACTCAATTTTCGTTTCATCAGGTGAATCCCTTGGCGTCCCCATTCGCGTCTTTGGTCCTGACACACACATCACTGAAATTGTCCCTCTTGCCCTTGGCACAAACCCTACCAAGGCTTCACCCGTCTCCGTGCCTGCCACCGCACCTGCCTCCCCTAAAGTCACACCTGTAAATTCCTCATCGGCAACCGCGCCTACCCCTTCTGAAATCGGAATAATTCACGCCTCCGGTGAACGTACTCAACCAGACGACGTTGTTGTACGCTTCGACAATGCTCCTACCCAGGACGGCCATCCCGCCACCAGACCCGCTTATCGGCCGTTTGACGCCGAAACTCGTAGCTTCGTGTATGGCCTTCAGCCTCGTGCTATCCAGGGCATGCTTGACTTTGACTACTCGTGCAAGCGTGCTCGTCCATCCGTCGCTGCGATGATATACCCCTTCGGTGGTCACCACATCCAAAAGTTCTACTGGGGCACGAGGGAGACACTTTTGCCCGTGTACACTTCGCTCGCTGAGGCCGTCAAGAAGCACCCTGATGTCGATGTCGTTGTCAATTTTGCCAGTTCCAGGAGTGTGTACAGCAGCACACTGGAGTGTCTCGAGTACCCGAGCATCCGCGCCATCGCGTTGATTGCCGAGGGTGTTCCAGAACGTCAAGCTCGGGACATCTTGGTCAGGGCCCAGGAAAAGAAGGTTCTGATTATCGGTCCCGCTACCGTCGGCGGTATCAAGCCTGGTTGCTTCAGAATCGGTAACTCTGGCGGGTGAGTTGTTATTTTTTTTTAGTGTCTTGTAGCAAAACGTACTAATTCACCGTAGTATGATGGACAATATCATCGCTTCCAAGCTTTATCGCCCTGGCTCTGTCGGTTACGTTTCCAAGTCGGGAGGCATGTCGAATGAGCTGAATAACATTCTCTCCCTTGTGACCAACGGTACCTACGAGGGTATTGCCATTGGTGGTGACCGCTACCCCGGCACCACGTTCATCGACCACCTCTTGCGTTACGAAGATGACCCTGCGTGCAAGATGCTCGTTCTGCTCGGTGAAGTTGGTGGCGTTGAAGAGTACCGCGTGATCGAGGCTGTCAAATTAGGGCGTATCAAGAAGCCTATTGTTGCCTGGGCCATTGGTACATGTGCCAAAATGTTCACGACCGAGGTGCAGTTCGGCCATGCAGGCTCCATGGCCAATAGCGATGCCGAGACAGCCGATGCCAAGAATCGCGCCATGAGAGCCGCTGGATTCATCGTTCCCGATACGTTCGAGTTGCTTCCTGACGTCTTGAAGGAGACATACAACAAGCTTGTCGGCAATGGTACCATCGTTCCCCAGAAAGAAGTCGAACCCCCAGTGATTCCCATGGATTACAAGTGGGCTCAAGAACTCGGTCTCATCCGGAAGCCTGCCGCATTCATTTCCACCATCTCAGACGAGCGTGGACAAGAATTGCTATACGCTGGTATGCGTATTTCGGACGTGTTCCGGGAAGACATCGGTTTGGGTGGTGTCGTTGCGTTACTCTGGTTCAAGCGCCGCCTGCCACCATTCGCTGCGAAATTCATCGAGATGGTATTGATGTTGACAGCAGACCACGGTCCTGCCGTCAGTGGTGCCATGAATACGATTGTCGCGACTCGCGCTGGCAAGGATCTGATTAGCAGTCTCGCTTCTGGTTTGTTGACGATTGGAAGTCGATTCGGAGGAGCGTTGGATGAAGCGGCAACGATGTTCTCAAATGCGAGGGATAGAGGATTGACGCCAAGAGAATTCGTGGACGAGAGCAGGAAAGCAAACAAGCTAAGTGAGTGGTTTTCCCTGTTCGTTTCATCATCAAGATGATTGACTTGATTCTACCCAGTTTCTGGAATTGGCCACAAGATCAAGTCCGTGAACAACCCTGACCTACGTGTCGAGCTCGTCAAAGAATATGTTCGCAAGCACTTCCCCTCTCACTCGTTGCTTGACTATGCGTTGGCCGTTGAGAAAGTAACGACCGCGAAGAAGGATACCGTGAGTCGTTGCAGGTGGGAAAGAAATGTTTACTGACGCCTTCGCCATTAGTTGATCCTAAACGTCGACGGATGTATCGCTGTTTGCTTCGTCGATCTCCTTCGCGACTCTGGTGCGTTCACATCCGAGGAGGCGGACGAGTATATCAAGGTTTGCAGCGTGTTTGTGTCGCAATATTCGTAGGTTGACTGTGCATCCAGATTGGTACTCTTAACGGCCTGTTCGTCCTCGGTCGTTCGATCGGTTTCATCGGACACCACCTCGACCAAAAGAGACTGCGCGCGCCGCTGTACAGACACCCTGCCGACGATATCTTCATCAACATGGCCGACTTGTCGCAACCGAGGGTGTTGGGGAAGGTGGCATAGAGCGAACATGAGTATTAGAGTAGGGCTTTAATGAAGAGTGAGACATAAATTCCGTGTAATACCCGCAATGTTCCCCCGCGTGGTTCCTTTTTTCTGTAGTCTGACTGTACAATGCGAGTAGTGGCAGATGCGGTGTGATTCTTCCAAGTCAAATTCCAAGAATATGATTGCGGCGAGCAAAAGCCAACACCGTGTGATGGCTACCACGCTTACATGTAAAAGGCATCCTTACTCTCACCACCTTCCAGCCCTTGCCAAGCAAGCGTGTACGGAACCAATTATAACGCCGGGCCTGCCGCTACGAAGATGTGGCCTTGGCCAACCAACATCCCTCTTTTCATTTCTCACCTTTCCCTCCATTCCTTGAAACGTTGAGGCAGCTTAACCATGACGAACGCGAATGTCGAGACGACCGCGACTATGGGCGTAACGCCGATCAAAGTGAAATCCGACGATTTGCGAGTGCCTATACCTCTGTACGTCCCCAAGTCTTGGGAATCACGAATCACGAACGATGTGCTGATGCTACTGATGGCGTGTCAAGGTATAGACATGCTGCGCCGTCTGCGCCGTGGCCATGGATGGACTTGAAACGGGATGATGCCGAGGTGCGTGGGATTGGCGGTGCCACGAGTGATAGCACGTGGCGAGGGTATCCGCAGAGTTTGTTTGGGAATTGGACGGGCGAACAGGTGGGGAGGTGTCGGATGTTCGAGGTGATGAAGGACGAGGGGGGGAGGGGATGTGTGGTGTATCATGTGGATGTGTTTCGCGGGGGCGTGTTTCGGGTCGAGAGCCAGGGTGGAGACGAACATGTGGGGGAGGATGAAAACGCACGAGAGGCGTTTTGGATGCGCTTGGGCGGATCGGTGAGTCGTGGGCTCGGGTTGTGTGGAAAGAATGTTGACGGTAGGCGTTTTGAAGCGCGATCCGGGCGTGCGCCTGCGTGCGTTGTTCGTGGAACGCATGTCGGGACCGGTGTTGCAGATGCTGGGTACGAGGTGCGTTTGACGCGACGCTGTTCCTTGCTTCTTCGTGCACCGAATCGAACTGGGTGGTATGCGCTAGGTACAACGTGGAGCCATTCTTTTTCTCGTCGTCTGCGAATTGGATACCGTCGAGGTACCAGGAAGATGCGCAGCCTGGCCGGGGCGATCGTGAGTGATTGGTGGCGTTGCAGGCTTCAAGTCGGCTGATGCTTGTGCAGACATCACCGTCGTACTCCCTTTCGTACGCGTGATCAGGAGTGAATTAGTGAATGGTGAGTCTCGTCACATTGTCTCACTTGGATTCATGATTTGCCTGGGCCGATCGTAGATGAAGACGGGGTCATCGATACGCAAGCACCACTCCATCTCTCCGGTGCGTACCATATGGTTCAGACGTCTATCCACCCCCATCCTATCTCGCTCTGGCAACATCGTGTTGTTGCAAGATTTACTTGCGATTCACATGATACGCACGACCTCTTCGGACACGATCCTCTCTTACCACCCCGATTCGGCTCTTCGAAAAGGATCTGCGGCGCGGCTCCGATCCCTCTTGCGAAGAACAGGCGAGAGCGTGTATTGGTCCAAGTTGTACAAAAAATGCAACGATCCGACGATCGTGTTGTTGGCACTATTGTGGCATGCGGTGTATGCCTGGGACGAAGCGCTCGAGATGTCGTACGACTACCTGAACAAGACGCTGGTATGCACGCGTTCGTGAATAATGACGCGCTGAGCGACAAGTGGTTCTCAGGAAGCGAGGGCGCTGACGACGGAGCATAACACGCATACGCGGGAGTTGCACAAGGTGCGGGCACATTTGATATGTTATCAACAGCTCTTGCGGGAATTTCGGGAGTCGGTCGTGTTTGTCAAGAGGACGGCAAATCCGGCGATGGGTGCCGTGTCGGTGACGGAGGGTGAACGGAGGAAGGCTGCGATAATTGTGCAATCGGAGGCGGACCATTTGTTGGGTGAGATTGAACGTTTGGAGAAGCAACGGGGGATACAAACGGATCGAGTTGGGAATGCGATGAGTTTGGTTCGTATTTTGTCGGTTTCTGGGGTGGTGACGGGCATGATCATTGTGAGCAGGCGTTTTCGACCGTGAAGAATGAGGACACAAAAGCGATCCATAGATTGACGTCGGCGACAGTGCGGGATGCTGCGATCCTTAAACAGGTGATTCTTTTCATCCTTTGTGTGCGCATCACGGTACCAAATACTAAGACACGACAAACAGATATCGTACTTTACGCTAGTATTCCTTCCCGGGTATTACATGGCGGTAAGTCGCTCTGTAGATGCTCAAACCGTCGCTGATCGGCTTTGCAGGGCATATTTCGAATGGACGTCAAAGAGGTGAATCCAAATGGCGCTCTGACCCTGGTGCAGTATATAGAGGGAACGATCATCTTTACGTTCTGTACGGCGTGGCTCGCGATTGCGCTGCAGAACCCGAGCGCGTTTCATCCTGGTGGACGGCATGTCATACGACGCGTGGTGTGGCCGGCGTTTTATGCGTATGGGATGGTCTTGCGGGTGCTGGGTCGAGATCGGGACGAAAAGTGGTCTTAGAGTGGGTTATAGAACTTTTTTGGTCTGTTCTATGCGTATTTTCTGGTACATGGTGGGTGCTCTGGATAGTATAGAACTCATTCAACTCGGAGGCCACGCCTGAAATTTACCTGAATTGAAACAGCTGTAGCGGGTGTATTGTCCGAGCTTCCGATCTAGCTAGCCCCGATGACACTTTCAGTTTGCTTATCGATGTACTGAAGAAGTCCCACCAGTAAATACCGTGTGTCTTACTGTCGCTTTACCACAGTCTTTCAATTCAAGTTGTCATGCGACAGAAATCTGGCTGGTATTTACCATCCACGCCTACGATGTCAGTGTGGTGTTTCTTTGACCATGGCTACTAGCTTCAATCATACCTTGAGTCTTACGGTTATTCCAACTGTTCGGGCTTCTTCCCCAACATCCTCGTTCTCGGACTTCGGCACATGGTTGTAACTCGAATTCCGTTCGGTGGTACATCCGAAGCTTTAACGGTGGATGAAGTTACGGTGATTTCATGTTGCCTATCGATGTAGCACGCAGTTTTTACACGCGGCGGAGTTTAGGTCATAACGACACCAGGCCCATCTATTGGAATTTCCCGAGAAGCTCTCGGCAATACTAGGAGAAACATTCGGGCCTTCAACGTGCTACATCGATAAGCAAGGGGCCGTGATTGTTACAACTGACTCGCATGCCCCGGACAGCAGTTGACGTAGCGGGTGTCAGATAATGCTGACAGCTTCACTCGTCTAGATTCCGTGACAAATGGGTGAGATGCCTAAAGGACCCAGAAACGTGATTAAACCAAGCAGTGTAAATGAACACCTTATTTTGCATACTTTCCACCATCTTTCGAACATTGCCTGCAGCGGTTGATGCGGTCAGTGCTCAAGTGACGCAAGACATGTGCCGAAGTGACTTCTAATCGGAAGATAGATATTCGTTACGTCGTTTCTGCTCTCCCTTCCGGTGTTCTCATTCTCACGAGGGAGATATTCGGCATGACTCTACCATCCTCCACTTTTCCATAAACCCTTTTTAATCCTCAGCGCTGATTTGTGCCTGATACACCGTTACAAGACGGGGGTTCCGGCCCCACAGACGTTTCATTGCCAGATTTGCTATATGGAATCTCTTGGTTTATATAGGATGATAACATGCGGCTTGATGGGAATCATTCCTCTCTTCATCTGCTTCTCTGCAGCAAACAATGGGATGGTACGTCTCGACTCTCCTTCTGGCAGCGCTGGTACCCCTCTTTTTGGCGACCCTGGAGATGGTTCTGCGGTTTCTAAAACACCGCATCGAAGGGAAAGGGTATCCACTTCCACCCGGTCCTACCCCACTCCCACTCTTGGGCAGCGTCCTCTCTGTTAATGCAAAATCACCCTGGTTGACATATACGGAATGGCGGGCAAAGTATGGTGAGTATGGTTTAGGAATCTGGGTATGCAACGCTGAGTGTTCCTTAGGTGATATAATATACGTTCGACTTTTGGATACCGACATTATCGTCCTGAACTCGACTTCGGTCGCCACGGAGCTACTCGATAAACGATCAAAGCTATATTCAGATCGTCCTTTTATTGCGACCCTCGAGCCGTCAGTGTCCCTTATCACTAGGAGAAACAATCGATGATTGATGCCTCCCGATAGTTATGGGCAAGATTGCAACTTTGCGTTTGCACGATATGGTGAACATTGGAGATTGTGCCGGCGAATATTCCACCAGACGTTCAATGCGAATGCAGCCATCACTTTTCGCCCTATGCAGCTTCGGAGAGCACAAGAGCTGGTTTGCAATATCATCGACGATCCTAACGAGTACCAATTTCATTTCAACACGTGAGAACATGGATCGATGCTGGATAGATTTTGCGATAACCTGCATTCATCCAGGTTTTCTGCTTCAGTTGCCATGTCTGCAGTATACGACTACGACCCAATTCCTCGGAATGATCCCATGATATCAATCATCAGCAAGTACAATGAAGCATCTTTGGCAGGACTGGCTCCCTGGAAGGTACTCCTCGTCAAGATTTTCCCATTTTGTAAGGCACCCTATGGTTATATCAAGGAAATTGCATCACTGAAGTCGTTTTGGAAAGTGCTCCACATGCCGGTTTGGCTCCCGGGGTCTTGGATCAGACGCGAGGCAAACGAGGCGTATGAATTGAGGAACAAGATGATCGAGACACCATATCAATACGTCCGGAGGCGCATGGTAAGTCTTACGAGTAATTCAATGATTGTGACAAGGAATTCCCGTAGGAATCCAAGGACTGCATAAACGCTGCAATGGTATCGGATCACATTACTCGGATGGAAAAACTAAGCCTGCATAGCACTGAATATGAGATTGCTCTCAAGTATGCTTCTGCGACTGCTTTCCTAGGTAAGATCTTGCTGGCGGTGGCCCAGATCTTACCTTGTGTCTACACAGGCTCCGCGGAAACGGTTTGTATGGGGTCCATCAATGTCGAATGTATTGGTTACGGATTTTACAGACAACCGCTGCATTGATGACGTTCTTGCTTTCAATGGTCAAGAACCCACGGGTTTGGAAGCATGCTCAAACGGTAATTGATGCTGTTATCGGAACTGAGAGGCTCCCAGAGTTTGAGGACAGAGTGTCCTTGCCATATATTGACGCAATCATGCGAGAAACGTTGAGATGGAGACCAGTTGGACCAATGCGTGCGTGCTAGGACTCGGATTTCATTTCAGAATGGTCTTCATGATTTTTCAAGTTATTCCACGCCCCATCGCATGTAGTGATATCTACAATGATTATTATTTCCCGAAAGGTATGCATGTCCTAGTCTTTGTCTACTCGTCTGATAAACGGTGGCATGAATCAGGAGCAATCATCTCCATAAATGTCTGGTATGCTCTCCACGGACCCGAGAAAGCTGCATAAGAGTTACTCACAATTCGCGTAGGGCAATGTCACGCGACGAGGCTCGGTACCCAGATGCAGGGAAATTCATTCCTGAAAGATTCCTGAATGGCGATGGGGGATTAACAGACGACGACCCTATGGAGTACATCTTTGGATTTGGGAGGCGAAGATGTCCAGGTAACTTATCACACTCCGTGTACCAAATCTGAGCTGACACAACACACAAATGCCCATTGTTATGTCCAGGTCGACACGCTGCTGATGCATCTCTGTGGAGCGCCATTGCGACAATGCTGGCAACGCTTGATTTTAATCTTGCCAAGGATGCAGATGGAAGTGATATCACATTCGAAGTGAAATTTACACATGGGATAACCGAGTCAGTTTGAATCGTTGCTGTGCTTCGTTTTTTTGGTTCTTCTGAACTATTTTAGCCATCCATATCCTTTTCCTTGTCGACTCACTCCTCGTGCACATGTAAACAAAGAGGCGCTTCGCAGCATCCTCACAAAATGAAGCAGAGAATGTGAGCGCCCATCATCCATGCCCAAGATTGACCGATGAAACGGATGCTTTCTTAAACGGAGTGTCTCGGTGCTTTCCAGTGTATTTCAACGCTGGAGAAGTTGGACGGTGCCCTGTTGTGTTCTCTCCCTATGTAATCTGTCAGCAAGTACGACAAATCACTGCTTTTCAAGCGTGCCAATCTAGGATGGCATTGCGTATAATTTGGGGAGCGAACTTCGAAGAATTTACTTAGACCTTGCTTCACGAACTCAATTTAATTGGACCGACCCTCCTAAGTACGAAAGAGCATCAAGTGACAACGTCACTGTAAAGTACTCCAGACGGTTTGCAATTTTTAGATCCGGCCGAGTTTACAAATCAGCCGAGCCACTATGGCACGCCTATCTGTCGCAAATTCCCGGTAAGTGCCAGGAAAACACTCGGACCGCTACCCCGTGCGGATAAGCAACTGACTCGCACGCCAGTCAGCATTTGGGGCAGTGCAGACATTATGGTAACAACGCCCCCGATTCGGAGTCGTCTAGTAACACTAGTTCAAACTTCTGGAACGTGACCAAACCGAACGGTGTAAGTGAACACTTTATTTTACACAAACTTTGCACCATCTTTCGAACATGGTAGGCCTGTTGCGATCTGCGCCCAAGTGACGCAAGCAATGCACCGACTTGGAAGTGACCTCTTAGTCAGAAGGTAGATATCCGGCACGAATTCCCCTGGTTTTGTTCTCGCAAACCTTCGCTCACTGCCTTATTCGCTATATGAAATCTCCTCCTTGTAGTCTGGTGACCAGCCCGTCTAAAAGAGGTCAGCGCGAGACGGCTTGCCTCGCGCTGACCTCTTTTAGACGGGCTGGTCACCAGACTAATCTCCTTGGTATATATAACGCAAGCATCATGTGACTCGATGGAATTATCTGCTTCTCCGCATCAAACGATGGGATGGTACATCTCGACTCCCCTTCTGGCAGCACTGGTACCACTCACAGTTGGTATCCTGGACATAGCTTTGCGGTCTCTAAAACAGCGCATCGAAGGGAAAGGGTATCCACTTCCACCCGGTCCTACCCCACTCCCACTCTTGGGCAGCGTCCTCTCTGTCAATGCAAAACTACCCTGGTTGACATATACGGAATGGCGGGCAAAGTATGGTGAGTATGGTTTAGAAATCTGGGTATGCAACGCTGAGTGTTTCTTAGGTGATATAATATACGTTCGACTTTTGGATACCGACATTATCGTCCTGAACTCGACTTCGGTCGCCACGGAGCTACTCGATAAACGATCAAAGCTATATTCGGATCGTCCTTTTTTTGCGACCCTCGAGCCGTGAGTCTCTCAAGTCACTAGAAGAAAAATCAATAATGGATCCCCTCACTAGTTATGGACAGGATTGCAACTTTGCATTTGCACGATATGGTGAACATTGGAGGTTGTGCAGGCGAATATTCCAGCAGACATTCAATGCGAATGCAGCCATCACATTTCGCCCTATGCAGCTTCAAAGAGCACAAGAACTGATTTGCAATATCATCGATGATCCTAACGAGTACCAATTTCATTTTAATACGTAAGAACATAGATTAAAGCGTGATGGAAATCTTGATAATCCAGATTCGTCCAGGTTTACCGCTGCGATTGCCATGTCTGCGGTGTACGACTACGATCCAATTCCCCGGAATGATCCCATGATATCGATCATCAGCAAGTACAATGAAGCATCCTTTGCAGGATTGGCCCCCGGGAAAGTACTCCTTGTCAAGATTTTCCCATTCTGTGAGGCACCCTATGGTTATATCAAGGAAATTACATCACTGAAGTCGTTTTGGAAAGTGCTCCACATGCCAGATTGGCTTCCAGGGTCTTGGATCAGACGCGAGGCAAACGAGGCCTATGAATTGAGGAATAAAATGATCGAGACACCATATCAATACGTCCGGAGGCGCATGGTAAGTCTTACAGGTAATTCAATGATCGTGAAAAGGAATTCCCGTAGGAATCCAAGGATCGCCTGAACGCTGCGATGGTATCGGACCACATTACTCGGATGGAGACACTGAGCATGTATAGCACTGAATATGAGATTGCTCTCAAGTATGCTTCTGCGACTGCTTTCCTAGGTAAGGTCTTGGCTGACGATGGCTTAAATCTTACCATATGTCTACACAGGCTCCGCGGAAACGGTTTGTATGGGGTCCATCAATGTCGAATATATTGGTTACGGATTTTACAGACGACCGCTGCATTGATGACGTTCTTGCTTTCAATGGTCAAGAACCCACGGGTTTGGAAGCATGCTCAAATGGTAATTGATGCTGTTATCGGAACTGAGAGGCTCCCAGAGTTTGAGGACAGAGTGTCCTTGCCATATATTGACGCAATCATGCGAGAAACGTTGAGATGGAGACCAGTTGGACCAATGCGTGCGTGCTAGGACTCGGATTTCATTTCAGAATGATCGTAACGGTTCTCAAGTTATTCCGCGCGCCATCACATGTTGTGACATCTACAATGGTTATTACTTACCGAAAGGTGTGCATGCCGTACGTTCGTATGTTATCTGTTCGTCTAAACTAGGGTATCCTCAGGTGCAACAGTTATTGTAAACGCCTGGTATGCTCTCCGCGGGCTCGAGAAAACTCCATAAGAGTTACTCACAATTCGCGTAGGGCAATGTCACGCGACGAAGCTCGGTACCCCGATGCAGAAAAATTCATACCTGAACGATTCTTGGACGGTGATGGGAGATTAACAGACGACGACCCTGGGGTGTTTATCTTTGGATTTGGGAGGCGAAGATGTCCAGGTAACTTACTACACTCTCTGTATCAAGTCTCATCTGACACGAGATACAAATGTGCTTGATCATATCCAGGTCGACACGCTGCTGATGCATCTCTGTGGAGCGCCATCGCGACAATGCTGGCAACGCTTGATTTCAATCTTGCCAAGGATGCAGATGGAAATGACATCACGTTCGAAGCGACATTTACAGATGGGATAGGCAGGTAAGTTGGACTGGGTTCAGTTTTTGGTCCGTTTTCTGATCACTTTTAGTCGCCCTAATGTTTTCCCTTGTCGGCTTACCCCTCGCACACATGTGAGCAAAGAAGTGCTTCGTGGTGTTCTGGAAAAATGAGGTAGGGAATCTAGACGCCTACTCATCCGTCCGAGATTAGCTGGTAGAGCGTAGACTTTCGAACGGAGTGTTCCGGTGGTTAGTACATTGTACTGTTGGAGAAACCGAATGGATTCAAACGTGTTCTATCTTGGATTGGATTGTGTATCGTTTTGAGAGTGATCTAAGATTGTATTGGAGACCTTGTTTCATGGACTGGGTAATGGGGTTCAATTCGATTGGATCGGCCCACTTTATGTAAATTTGTTCAGATCACGTATTGGGTATCTCTAATTGTTATTAGTACAGTGATTGGCGTTCCGGCTCTAAGGGATCGATCTCACAAGCACACTGGGAGAGCGGGGACACGACACGACACGAGTGGGTGAGTAAACGTGGGTCGAGATATACCCGAGATGAAGTTCCATGGTCATTCAATGTGAAAGACTGGTGCAACAGTCGTTACTACTGACGTGCACTGGCTTCTAGCACAATGTTCGAGGTAAACGTTCTGAATCAGTGGTCACCGTTATCAATGTTGGAACCTGAGGGGGTCTCAATTAGCGAGCACCTATGATCTCCGATGTGACGGCGATGTCGCCTTGAATATGCCGTGCAGCGACAGTAGAATCGATTTTTGACAGACGAACGCGTGGGCTATTGGTTGCCGCGCTATAAGCGGGTTGAGATAGCGCGCCAACGCGCCTCATGCACCTCCCACCTCGCCATCCTCTGCCTCTCCACCTCCTGCAAAATGGGTTTTTGGTGCATCCGCTCTGTGCGGACCTTGTCGCGCCTGCAAGATGTGTCTCGGAGAATACCACCAGCGTGGACCTACTCTATCTATGATTGTTCACGGAGCTCGTGTTCGTGTTCGCGTCTTTTTTGTCTTGCGTCTTCCATTGCCTGTGCCACGTTTCCACTGTCTGAGGTGTGATTTCCCCATGTAATCATGTGCCAGTGGATTCTGCGTTCAATGACCGGGGGTGGAGTACTCGTACTACTAGAGGAGGAGGGAGGGAAAGCAAAGTGGCTAAGACGCTTTGTGGTATCCTTGCTGTTGTGCTTAGTCAGCAATGTTGAGTCAATGGACTCGTCTGCAACAAAACTTGAACCATATATCATAGGTCACCTCCAGACGCACCTCCTCCGATAAGCCAGACCTAATTTGTGGATTATCGATTCCCCAGTTCACAAGAACTCCGTTTTCTAACCGTGAGAGTGATTGAATCTGCCGCATCCGAAACAGGCTGTTTCAAACTGGACATGCGACGATTGAAGTTCACCAACCAAACACAGCACGATCAGTGATCAGTGAGCTGGCACTGCGGCCGAGTCCATTGAGACCATTTTGCTAATGCATGTGCCTATTTTCATAACAGAGGGCTTCTCCGGTCCAAACCGCATATGACACTCTGCAAGGTCGCGACTCCGTGATGTGAAATTTACATGAACCACATCACCCCCCAGATTTGGTAAGTGCGCACGTTATCGATTCTATTCCGTTTGTCCACAGCGTCCGTGCATGACTTGAGGGGTTGTACCAATTATCACTCTATAAAATGCAGGATACAAGGAGAGTGTCCCAGTGAGATCGTCTTCTTCTCTTTCAACTCGTTTCGACATGGAATCTGTACGCATCTTACAGTACTCAGCCCTCACAGGTTATGTCCCACACATTTTGGGCTTTTTTGTCTGCTACTTCGCGATAAAGTGGCTTTTTGCAGTTCCAAAGGAACTACAACACATCCCCGCAGTCCCCGTGTTGCCCACATTGATCAGCTTTGCGCGCGGCGAGGTCGAGGAATTGCGTATCAAGCGACTCCTGTTGCCGTATGCGCAAAATGGTGAACCCGCAGTGTTGATGTACGCCCTTGGACGCTGGTTCGTCCACATATTGGATAGCAATGTGAGTCGCTGAGCATTAATACACATCTCGTCTCACCTAGACACCCAGATCGTCAAAAGCGTGTGTACGGATCTAGACACGTATCCCAAGGAGGTCCCACCGGACGGGTTTCTCTTCTGGAAGTTCGTTGGACGTAGCAATATTCTCTTCTCTAATGGTGCTATTTGGAAACGACACTCCAAGATCGTCAAGGCTGCGCTTGACCGCAACCTTCCGATCGAAGAATTTGGTCTCCTGGCCCACAAGTTATTTAAGCAGATGGGTAACGGCGGCCTGTTACACTGGGATGGTTTGACAACACGGTATACATTGGATGCTGTCGGTCAATCAATGTCCGCTCGATCCACGAAAGCCAGAATTCTGATTGCGTGTGATACAGGAACGGCCGTATTGGGATATGATTTCAACGCTATCGAAGACCCTGACAATTCTCTTGCCCCAAATTTCGGGCACGTCCTGGCCAGTATCGCGAACCCTGCCTACGTTGCGTTTCCGAAGCTTGAGATGATTTTCCCGCGTAATTATGTTGCGGCTGCCATTGATGAACTGATCAAGTCAGTCCAAGAATTGCTTGCGGAAAAGAAGGAGAACCCTGGCAACGACATGCTCACGTATATGCTCGAGGACAAGAGTGAGTGGTCATTGTAACATCCATGCTGTATTATACCCATTATCCGTTAGAAATGACCGAGACGGAATACCGCGACAACATGGTGGTGCTTTTCATGGCTGGTCATGTCGGTCGCCTGATTCCTCTCCAAGTATACATGTTGGCTGATTTTACACCAGGACACGACCACCGGTGCCATATCCTCGCTCTGTTACTTCCTGGCGACGCACCCCGACATCCAAGCCCGGGCCCGGGCCGAAGTCCGCGCCGCCATGGTCAACAACCCTTCCGGCATCCCCACCATCGCTGAACTCCGCGAGATGCCCTTCCTCCAAGCCTGCATCCGCGAAACGCTTCGTATCAACACGCCTATCACCTATGTCATCCCACGCACGGTGACCAAAGATGTCTCTTTCAATGGTTCCGGCGGTAAGGACTTGTTTATCCCGCGCGGGTCGACGGTTCTCATCAATATTACGGCAATACACTATCGAGATGATTATTGGCCGAATCCAAGCGTATTCGATCCGGATCGGTTTATGGAGTCGAGTGAGATGCAGAAAGAGTATGATGCCACGCAGTGGTTGCCGTTTTTGCTCGGCCCGCGGCAGTGTCCTGCACGGTACGTCGTTTCTCGCGGAATGATTTTGAATTGAGATTGATCCAAGGTGGCTTGTGTGTCGACAGCAACTTTGCCATGTACGAACAACGCACGTTAAGCGCCATGTTGTTAAACGAATGGGAGTGGACACTCCCCAAGGACTCGCCCCATCGGGATGGTCTCAAGAATAGGTTCTCACCGTTTGCGCTGTCGCTGCCAAAGGATCTGTACCTCGACTTCAAGCGGTGCAACGAAGCCTGATAATGTGGGGGTCACTTTTAGGAATTTGGTTACTTTAGAATCTCTTCTTGTTTATTTCCGTCAGAGCGCTGTGCTAGATGTTGGTTCGGCCAAGTTGTTCACTGTTGCGTGGCCTTTCAATTAGAGGTCCGGGCTCTTGCGTAGGGACAAAACAACTGTTAGGCGATGCAACGTCCATTTGCGCTCGAGTGAAGTTCAACTTGTACCAATATTCATCCTTACTAGTACATACTGTCCCACTAGCAAAAGGTCAGACAAATATGCACAAAACGATCCAGAGTCATAAGGGTTTATAAACCAAACTATGTACAACTTTTGTTAATGGGACAGTATACAAGGCTCTTATCAGAATTTCGGAGTTCTCGTGATGAGGTTCAGCCTCAGCCTAGCGTCCCCCGGCCCCCGGTATCTCAGGCTGATAGTGTTCCGGGATTTAGGTCAGGGTTAATTCACACGGGTTAATTCACCTGGGTGGATTTGGGATGATCCACCGTGAATTTGGACAGCGGTCAAAAGGGCTGGGTGAATATGGGTGAATATGGGGTGAATTACGAGTGACTTCCTTTTTGACAACTCAAATGTTCAAGTAGGGATCCTCAGTGAAAATTTACAGTCATGGATGACGGGACAGGAGAAGTGAGGGTTCAGCGTTCAGCGTTCAACGTTCAGCACTCAACCCTCCACTCGTTACATATAGCTCTTATGAAATGGATCCTGCATTGAAGACGAAGCTAGATACCCTCAAGAATTACTTATCGAATCTACCAGATGCTCTACCTCTCCCGGATGCTGGGTTCACAACCTATAACTTTGGATTATTCGACATTCCGGCAGAGGAAATTAAATTTGCAGCTTCCATCCCTCCCAAAGGTTGTCCCGGAGACAGCTCCTGTTGGCAATAATCAGCATACTGTCCATGCGTGAGGGGCAGTGTCAGATCGTCACGGAAAGGGCGCACGTCGTGCTCAGAAGCTCGATACCAAAATGCTGGACAACTCACATGACTTGGACTATGAGGACCTATCTGAGTCCGAGGACCACCGGAAAAGCGGAGCAAAGCTCCATCCTTTCAACTTTGCTTCTTCAAGTCTCGAAACACTGCCGTCTCAAAACGAATCATGTCAGTTGATTGCGCACGATGCATAGGAAGCAAGGGTTGCCACACCTCCTGGAAGTGGCCTCGATATCGACAACGCATCCTTGAACATGCCTCAAAGTGTGGCTACATTGATGCACAGCTTCGCGAGGCTGCTGAAGATGAGTTACAAAAAGGCTATTGGCCAACCTGCGATAGTTCCATGCACACAAACAATGACCCCAGCAGCCGCTTCTCCACGTCCTGTACTTGCATTAGTCACTCAGCCTGTTGGACCTGCCAGTGGGAAAAACGTACTAAAAGGTTTTCAGACGGAGGGAAGAAGAGTCTTCGGACTGGGATTCTTGGGGATAGGGCGAGATTCACTCAAATTGACGGTGAATTTCAGTGAATTTGCTCATATTCACTGGGTCAATTAACGTAGAATTGAGCGCGGTGAATTAACGTGGATCTACGAGGGTGAATGTGAGCTGAGAGCCAGCCAGCGTGAATTAGCACGGGTGAATTTGGCTGAATTCCAAATTCCCGGAACACTACAGGCTGATGCACCGTTCCACAATGGCATTTTTGCCTCCATCAACGTTTCACTGCCAGATAGGGTCTCCTGTTATATATAAAACGACATCTTGCCATTCGATGGGAACCATTCCTTCTCTTTATTTGTTTTTCCTCGCGAACAAATCGGAAGAATGGGCTGGTGCATCTCGACCACCCTTCTGGCAGGGCTGCTATCCCTCATAGCGGCCACCCTGGGTATAGCTCTGCGAATTTTAAAACACCGTATTGAAGGGAAAGGTCATCCTCTTCCACCTGGTCCTACCCCACTTCCACTCTTAGGGAGTGTCCTTTCTGTGGATACCCAACGACCATGGTTGACGTATACAGGATGGCAGGAAAAGTATGGTGAGTGTGGCTTATAAATCTGGGTATGCGACACTGAGTGTTCCCAAGGTGATATAATATACGTTCGACTGTTTGATACCGACACTATTGTCCTGAACTCGACCTCGATCGCCACGGAGCTACTCGATAAACGATCAAGGATATATTCTGATCGTCCTGTTATTGCAACCCTCGAGCAGTGAGCCTTTCACATCACTAGGAGAAACAATCAATGATGGATATCCCCGCTAGCTATGGACTGGATTGCAACTTTGTATTCATACGATATGGTAAACATTGGAGGTTGTGCCGGCGAATATTCCAGCAGACATTCAATGCGAACGCCGCCATCACGCTTCGCCCTATGCAGCTTCGAAGAGCCCAAGAGCTGATTTCCAATATCATCGACAGTCCTGAAGATTATCTGCTTCATTTTGACACGTAAGAACATGGATCAACACCGGATAGATTTTGCGATAGTGTTAACCCGGATTTGTTTAGGTTTGCTGCTTCAGTTGTTATGTCTGCAGTGTATGACTACGAACCAATCCCTCGGAATGACCCCATGGTATCGATCATCAACAAGTACAACGAGGCATCCTTTAAAGGACTGGCCCCAGCTGTGAAAGCACAGCTTGTCAAGGCTTTTCCATTTTGTAAGACACCCAATAGTTAAATGAAGAAAGCGACATTACTAAATTTATCTTGGAAAGTACTCCATATGCCCGAATGGCTTCCAGGATCCTGGATTAGACGCGAGGCAAGGGAGGCATATGCATTGAGGAATAAGGTGATCGAGATACCATATCAATACGCCCAGAAGCGCATGGTAAGTCTTGCAAGCAATTGAGGCACCCTAACCATGAATTGGTGTAGGAATCCAAGGACCACATGAATGCTACAATGGTATCGGACCACATTGCTCGAATGGAGAAACTGAATGGCTCGCATAGATCTGAATATGAGACTGCTCTCAAGCACGCTTCCGTGACTACTTGTCTAGGTAAGGTCTTGTCGACAGGGAAAAATTAGGATAAGATCTTACTATTCGTCTACGCAGGCGCAGCAGAAACGGTGTGTATGGGGTCCATCAAGGTTGTATGTATTGCTTACGGATTCTACAGACAAGCTCAGTGTTGAGAATGTTCTTACTTGCAATGATTCAGAACCCACGCATTTGGAAGCACGCTCAAATGGTAATTGATACCGTTGTCGGAACTGAGAGACTCCCAGAGTTTGAGGACAGAGAGTCCTTGCCGTATATCGACGCAATCGTACGAGAAACGCTGAGATGGAGACCAATTCTACCCGTGGGTGCGTGCTAGGACTCAGACTTTATTTCAAATCAATCATTTTGAGATAGCTCTGCACGCCACCACATGCAGCGACATCTACAATGGTTATTACTTGCCGAAAGGTATGCATGTCCTACGTCTGTATACTACCTGCTCGTCTAAATGAGGGTATGATCAGGGGCAACCGTCTTTATAAACATCTGGTATGCTCTTCACAAACCCGAGACAACTGCATAAGAGTTATTCACCATTCACGCAGGGCAATGTCACGCGACGAAGCTCGGTACCCAGATGCAGAGAAATTTATTCCTGAACGATTCTTGGATGATGAAGGGGGACTAACAGATGACCACCCCGGGGAGTATATCTTTGGATTTGGGAGGCGAAGATGTCCAGGTAATCTATTACAGTTAGTACAAAGTCTGAGCTGACACGACGCACGCTGGCAAATGCGCTTTGTTATGTCCAGGTCGGCACACCGCCGATGCATCTCTGTGGAGCGCTATCGTGACAATGCTAGCTACGCTTGATTTCAATCTTGCCAAAGATGTCGATGGAAATGATATCAAGTTCGAAGCGACATTTACGACTGCGGTGACCGAGTATGTTCGGATAGTTTTTGTTCCTGGTCTTTGGTCCCCGGTCTGAACAATTTTAGGCATCCCAATGTTTTCCCCTGTCGACTCACTCCTCGCGCACATGTGAGCAAATAAGCACTTCCTGATATTCTCGCAAAATGAGGCAGGGATCTAACACCTGTTCATCCTTTCCCAAGATTGACCGGTAGCGCGTTGGCTTACTGAACAGAGTATTCCAGTGGTTGGTGCATTTCGCTGTTGGAGAAACCGAATGAATTCAAATGTATTCTATCTTGGATTGGACTGTGTATCATTCATAACGCGATTAGCGACTTTGAAGAATCTGTTTGTAGACTTTGTGATGCATGACTCGGCACCGATGGCGCTCTAAACGCATTGATCTGCCAAGCACGATTGGGAGGCTGGAACACCAGAGCGTGAGTAAAAGAGGGATTAGCTCAAGACGTTCCATGGTCATTAATTGTGAGCGACTGGGTGCAACTGTCACGCCGATAATCACTACAGATGGGTCCCGGATCCCTAAGTCGTGTTCTGCCAGATCTTCGGAGGCTTGCTCAGAGCGTATGTTTCACTGTCCAACGAACGGACTGTGTCAGCCACTGGCACATGAATGTACCTCGCCTCCGTGGACTCAGATAGTGTGCGGAAACGTTATATCTTCCTCTGTCCACGTCGATGAACGATAATCAGATCAGGTGATCCCGTCGCACTTGAGGACGGGGGCTCAATGTGTCCTTCAGAGGTACCTGTATATTTGACAGCAGTCCAACAGTAGGAGCTAGGCGTTGTCGACATGGCGGTAGCGTGTTCGATGGCATGTATCTGCAGATTAGCGAATTCTTATGGAAACATAATCGGATGGAGTTACTAAGTCATACCTGAATTGCTGGCGAGTCGAGGTAAAAATGCTTGTTTGGCTGTTGTGAGACTTTGTCCGAATCTTTAGAACCACGAGCTCACCTGCCTTAATACAGCCCACGAACACCATGCTTCTTCACGGACATGATCGATGATTATCGAATGACATAGATCATCCTTACCATTGGCAGACAAGACTCAGCGTCACATTTTGACATTTATTCCCAGATCTTGACGGCGGGCGGAGTGCATGTATCATAAGCTTCACTACTAGTGCTCAGTGAACGTCAGGAGTAAAACATCTCGCGAGCGTCATTGGCACCAGCGGGTTTTCGGGCTCCGACATCGACTCGGTTTGGAGCTTCGTCGGTCCGCAAACGCGACGCAGCATGGACATAAATCATCCACGCGCTGATTGACCGATCCTAGAGCGGCCCGGGCCAGCGAAGAATTACATGAACTGAGACAAAAAATGATGTTTCTCGACCTTCCTCCGCTTCATCGCACTTTTTCGCCCCATGCTTTCTGCGCCTTCTGTCGGTATGTTGAATCTGAAGTTCTGAACTGCGGTCCCCGAACTCGGATTCCTCGGCCCGACCCGTCCTGGGTTACGCCCAGCCCATCTACTATGGAAGGCCTGCCTCTCTGATGGTCTCTCCACTATTACATGGTAAGTAAAATCGGTTTTCAGTGATATTCCTCTTGGGATGAAACATGGCTTTTATTTGTACGCCGTAGCATGTCCTTTTCCTTACGGCAGGGAACTGAAAGACGGAGATGATCGATCCATCTTGCTGGTAAAGATTTACCAGACGCTATATTCTCCCTGGAGACAGCCTAAGGATTAACTCCTCGGAGCTCCTCACAAACTTCGTCATCGACGTACAGACATTCGAGACTACGTGGACTGTTCTGTTTAACAAGATCGTAGCTGACATTGCATCAGCGATTATTGCTCATTGTCTCGACTCCCGCCACTAGTCACCCCACCCGCCACGGGGAATCACCGCACGGGTTCACCTTTATCCCAACCCGCTTCACCTCTTGGCGCGGGTTTACCTTCAGCCTAGCTCCTTCCAACGTCCTCTAGTGTCTGATGCGCCGTTGGATAATGGCGTGTTTGCCTTCACTGGCACGAATGTTTCACTACCAGATGTGGGTATATGAAACCTCCTACCAGGTAATATATAACACAACATCTTGCGACTCGTTGGGAATCATTCCTTCTCTGTATTTGTTTTTCCTCGCCAAACGATGGGCTGGTACATATCGACTGCCCTTCTGGCAGCGCCCTTCATAGTGGCGACCCTGCACATGGCTCTGCGTGTTCTAAAATACCGCATCGAAGGGAGGGGTTATGCTCTTCCACCTGGTCCTACCCCACTTCCGCTCTTAGGCAGTGTCCTCTCTGTTCATTCCAAACTGCCGTGGTTGACGTATACCGAATGGCGGGCGAAATATGGTGAGTATAGTTTTAAAATCCGGGTACGCGACGTTGAGTGTTCCTAAGGTGATATAATATACATTCGACTTTTGGATACCGACACTATAGTTCTGAATACGATCTCGATCGCCACGGAGCTACTCGATAAACGATCCAGGCTATATTCCGATCGTCCTCATATTGCGATCCTCAAGCCGTGAGTCTCTCATAACACTAGGAGAAACAGTAGATGATGGATGCACCTGCTAGCTATGGGCAGGATTGTAACTTCGGTTTTGCACGATATGGTGAACAATGGAGGTTGTGCCGGCGGATATTCCACCAGACGTTCCACCCAAATATCATCAATAGTTTTCGCCCTATGCAGCTTCGAAGAGCACAAGAACTGATTTCCAATATCATCGACGATCCCGAAAAGTATCAAATTCATTTTAACACGTAAGAACATGGATTTACACTGGATAATTTTTGCGATAACCCGGATTCATCCAGGTTTGCTGTTTCAGTTTCCATGTCTGCGGTGTATGACTACGACCCAATTCCTCGGAACGATCCCATGGTATCGATCATCAACAAGTACAGTGAAGCATCCTTTGCGGGATTGGCCCCCGGGAAAGTACTCCTTGTCAAGATTTTCCCATTTTGTAAGACACTCAACGGTTAAATCAAGAAAATGACATTACTGAATTTATTTTGGAAAGTATTCCATATCCCCGATTGGTTTCCAGGGTCCTGGATTAGACGCGAGGCAAGGGAGGCGTATGTGTTGAGGAACAAGGCGATCGAGATACCATATCAATACGTCCAGAAGCGCATGGTAAGATATATGAGCAACTCCGACGTCATGACCATGAATTGGATTGGTATAGGAATCCAAAGACCACATGAATGCTGCAATGGTACCGGACCACATCACTCGAATGGAAAAACTGAGTAGCTCGGATAGCTCTGAATACGAGATCGCTCTCAAGTATACTTCCGTGAGTGCTAGTCTAGGTAATGTCTTGTTGACAAGGGAAAAATGAGGGTTAAATCTCACCATCCATGCACACAGGCTCCATAGAAACGGTTTGTATCATGATGGGATCCATCAAGGTCGGATGTATTGCTTACGGATATTACAGACGACCTCAGCATTGAGAGTGTTTTTGCTTGCAATGGTTAAGAACCCACGCATTTGGAAGCATGCTCAAGTGGTAATTGATACCGTTGTCGGGACTGAGAGGCTTCCAGAGTTTGATGACAGAGAATTCTTGCCATATATCGACGCAATCGTGCGGGAAACATTGAGATGGAGACCAGTTGTACCTGTGGGTGCGTGCTAGGACTCAGATTTCATTTCAGATTAATCATTTTGAAGTAGTCCAGCGCGCCCTCACAGGTAGTGACATCTACAATGGTTATTACTTGCCGAAAGGTATGCATGTCCTACGTCTGTATGCTATCTGCTCGTCTGAACGAGGGTATGATCAGGGGCAACAGTCCTCGTAAACCTCTGGTATGATCTCCACGGACTTGAGACAACTGCATAAGTGTTATTCACCATTCGTGTAGGGCAATATCACGCGACGAAGCTCGGTACCCAGATGCAGAGAAATTTATACCAGAAAGATTCTTGGATGGTGAAGGGGGGTTAACAGATGACGACCCTAGCGAGTTTATCTTTGGATTTGGGAGGCGAAGATGTCCAGGTAACCTACTACGGTCCGAGTACAAAGTTTGAGCTGACACGACACGCAAATGCGGTTTATTTTGTCCAGGCCGGCACGCCGCCGATGGATCTCTGTGGAGCGCTATCGTGACAATGTTAGCCACGCTTGATTTCAATCTTGCCAAAGATGCCGATGGGAATGATATCAAGTTCGAAGCGACGTTTGCGAATGGGATAACTGAGTAAGTTCGGATTGTCCTTGTTCTTCGTTGTTGGTCTTTGTTCTGAACAATTTTAGGCATCCTAATGTTTTCCCTTGTCAACTTACTCCTCGTGCACATGTGGGCAGAGAGGCGCTTCCTGATATTCTCGCAAAATGAGGTAGGAACCTAAACACTTGCTCATCCGTACCCAAGATTAACCGGTAGAGCGTTGGCTTACTGAACGGAGTGTTCCGGTGTTTGGTGTATTTTGCTGTTGGAGAAACCGAATGGGTTCAAATATGTTCTATCTTGGATTGGATCGTGTATGATTTAAAAAGCAATTAGCGACTTTGAAGAATGTAGAGTTTTGGAGACATTGCCATTCATGGACTCGGCGCCAATGGCCGGTTCGATGTTAATTCGATTGGACCGGCCCGTTTTGTTCAGATTACGGACAGGTATCTCCGATTGTTGCAGTGATTAGCGTTCCGGCTCTAAGTGGATTGATTTCACAAGCACGCTTGGAGAGTGGGGACATGAGAGGTGAGTAAAAGTGGGTCGAGAGTTCCGTTGTGAGCGACTTGGTGCAACAGTTGTTACTGGTCTGCATCCAGCACAATGTTCGACGTAAACGTTGAAATTTAAAACCTGAGGGGGTTCCAACCCAATTTGACACTGACCAGCGTGTATTAGTCAAGATCGGGGGATCCATAGGATGTGAATTGAGTAATGGAGTGAAGCTGTCCACTATAGGTATCGTCGACAATCTCGCTTAGAGCGTGTGTTAACGAGCGGGCGTGGAAGTACATAGCTCGTCTCCGTGGAATTAGGGGTGGCGGGAGTCGGATGGCCGCATGTTCTACGTTTGAGTAATGCGTCATAGTTATCGCCTTCAGTTCTTCAGGTGACTGGAAAATCAACCGTTCCCGTACTCCTCGCTTCGCATGAGATCCCAATCATTGTCGCAGACCTAATTTTGAGACAAAGTCATCGAACCTGGGATTCGCGGCGTTCGGAAACTTCAACAAGCTCAAGGTCAGCCATGGATTCAAATGAGCAAGAATTGTACATCTGCTCCATGGTCGATCGCAAGAAGTTCGGTACCATCACCCTCAACGACAGGAGAAACGAAATACTCTCAGGTTGAAGGGAATTGTATCCCCGCAGTGACACGAATATTCCTTTGAGATGTTCTCAGGTCTTGACTGAGAGCTGAAAAGATGGTGGTCGGAAGACGCTCCGCCGTTGATTGGGGCCTGCGGAAGTGGATTGTTTCACCACCCGTTCCGTAGCTCCCCATAAATTCTGTCAATTCAACTTCAGCGTCGCCGAGATGGACCAGGACAATCCAAGCGCGCTGATGCTGGCTTCTTAACTCAACTAGCAGGGTCTGATTACGTGCAAGGTCGCGTAGTATGCTTGCTCACGGATCTAAATGGAGAGGTGATGAGTCGTGTATTGGAAACTAGAGAGGTGGTGGTTACTCTACGACATGCGCAAACATGTGTTCGACTTCAGGACCTTTACCCACTCTTGTTCCCGCTCTCCAAGCGTGCTTGTGAAATCAATCCAATTAGAGCCGGAACGCCAATCACTGCAACAATCGGAGATGCCTTTCCCTTTTTTTTTGGATCCTCATTTATTGTCCAGCAAGGCCTTTTGTCGGACAGACCTTTCCGTGATCTGAGCAAAGTGGGCCAATCCAATCGAATTGAGATTGAACCCACCATCGGCGCCGAGTCCATGAAACAAGGCATCCAAATGTATTCTTCGCATTAAAAGTTATTGATCGGTTTCTAAACGATAGGCAATCCAATCCAAGATAGAACACAGTTCAACCCATTCGGTTTCTCCAACAGCGACATGCACCAACCACCGGAACAATCCGTTCAGTCAGCCTGGGTTCTATCAGTTAATCTTGGGTTAGGACGAGTAAGTGTTTAAATTCCTGCCTTAGTTTGCGAGGATGTTGTGAAGCGCTCCTGTGCTCACATGTGCGCGAGGAGCAAGTCGACAAGGGAAAATATTAGGATGCCTGAAATTGTTCAGGACAGGGACCAAAAACCAAGAAAAAATATTTATCCAAACATACTCGGTCAGCCCGTTCGTAAATGTCGCTTCAAACTTGATATCATTTCCATCGGCATCTTTGGCAAGATTGAAATCAAGCGTGGCTAGCATTGTCACGATAGCGCTCCACAGAGATCCATCGGCAACGTATCGACCTGGATTTAATAAAGCATATTTGCGTGTCGTGTCAGCTCAGACTTTGTACTCGGACTGTAGTAGGTTACCTGGACATCTTCGCCTCCCAAATCCAAAGGCAAACTCGGTAGGGTCGTCGTCTGTTAATTTACCCTCACCATCCAAGAATCTTCCAGGTATAAATTTCTCTGCATCTGGGTACCGAGCTTTGTCGCGTGACATTGCCCTACGCAAATGGTGAATAACTCTTCTGCAGCTTTCTCGTGTCCGCGGGGACCATACCAGATGTTTGCAACGACAGTTGTCCTAATGAAACCCTCGTTTAGGCCAGAAGATAGCATATAGACGTAGGACATGCATACCTTTCGGTAAGTAATGCCCATTGTATATGTCACTCTTCGTGATGGCGTGCATAGCTACCTCAAAATGATTAATCTGGAGTGAATCTGAGTCCTAGCACGCACCCATCGGTGCCACTGGTCTCCATCTCAATGTTTCTCGCACAATTGCGTCAATATATGGCAGGGACTCTCTGTCCTCAAACTCTGGGAGCCTTTCAGTTCCGACAACGGCATCAATTACCCCTTGAGCATGCTTCCAAATGCGTGGGTTCTGAACCATTGCAAGCAAGAACGCCATCAATGCTGAGCTTGTCTGTAAAATCCGTCAGCAATACATCCGACCTTGATATACCCCATACAAACCGCCTCTGCAGAGGCTGTGAAGATAAATGGTAAGATCTGACCCTTAGATTCTCCTCGTTAGCAAGACCTCACCTAGACAAGCACTCGCGGAAGCCTGCTTGACAGCAGTCTCATATTCAGAGCTACTCCGTTTGTCCATATGAATGATGTGATCCGATACCATTGCACCATTCATATAGTCGTTGGATTCCTACAGCAATTCTGGTCATGACCCCTGGATTGCTCGAAGGACTTACCATGCGCTTCTGGACGTATTGATATGGCGTCTCGATCACTTTGTCCCTCCATTTATGCGCCTCCTTTGCCTCACGTCTGATCCAAGACCCTGGAAGCCAATAGGGGATACGGAGTACTTTCGAAAGTAACCTCAGTAATGTCATTTTCTTGATTTAAACATTGGGTGCCTTACAAAATGGGAATGTCTTGACAAGAAGTATTTTCCCGGGTGCCAGCCCTGCAAAGGATGTTTCATTGAACTTGTGGATCATCGACACCATGGGATCATTCCGAGGAATTGGGTCGTAGTCATACACTGCAGACATGGCAACTGAAGCAGAAAACCTGGATGAATCCGGGTTATCGCAAAATCTATCCAGTGTTGCCCCATGTTCTTACGTGTTAAAATGAATTTGATACTCTTTAGGATCGTCGATGATGTTGGAAATCAGTTCTTGGGCCTTTCGAAGCTGCATAGGGCGAAAATTGATGACGGCATGTGCATTGAACGTCTGGTGGAATATTCGCCGGCACAACCTCCAATGTTCACCATATTGCGCAAAACCGAAGTTGCAATCCTGTCCGTAGCTAGCGGGGGGATCTATCATTGTTTGCTTATCCGAGTGATGTGAGAGACTCACGACTTGAGGGTCGAAATAAAAGGACGATCTGAATATAGCTTTGATCGTTTATCGAGTAACTCCGTGGCGACCGAGGTCGAGTTCAGGACAATAGTGTCGGTACCCAAAAGTCGAACGTATATCATATCACCTTAGGAACACTCAATGTCACGTATCTGGATTTCTAAACCATACTCACCATATTTTTCCTGCCATTCTGTATAAGTCAACCAGGGTCGTTGGGCATTAACAGAGAGGACACTGCCTAAGAGTGGAAGTGGGGTAGGACCAGGTGGAAGTGGATAACCTTTCCCTTCGATGCGGTGTTTTAGAAACCGCAGAGCCATGTTCAGGGTCGCCACTACGAGGAGCACCAGCGCTGCCAGAAGGGTAGTCGAGATGGACCAGACCATCGAAATGTAGAGAAGAATGATTCCCAACGAGTCGCAAGATGTTGTGTTATATATACCAGGAGATTTCATATAGCTCATCTGGCAGTGGAACGTTGGTGGAGGCAAAAACGCCATTGTGTAACGGTGCATCAGATACCAGAGGACGGTGGAAGGGGTTAGGCTGAAGGACCTCTGCCGAGAGGTGCGTGCGGTAATGCCCCGAATGGCGGGTGGTGGCGGTAGGTCCAGGATCATAGCGACTAACTACGAACACGATGTTAGGTCCCTAGCACCGTTCCACCGACATAACGGTCATTGCTGATTGGAAACCCCTTGCGGAAAATGGTAAAAACAAGCCGAAAATCTTTCTCGTGAGTTAGAACGCCGGAGGAAAAGCGGTGATGACGTGGCGGACATGTCTACCTTCAGGCATCTGGCGAGTAAAAGTCACTTCGGCACATGTCTTGCGCTACTTGCGCACGGATCAAGATCCTTCGAGTCAGTGAAAGCCGGCAATCAGTGGAACATGCCATACAGAGGTTCCTCGTACCGTCGTTGTTCAACTTTTTGTTTATCTCTGCAATAGTATAAATGAGACCTCTGACGAGTTAATCTTCAGACTTGTCCAACAAAAGGCGATAGCCTTGCTGGACAATAAACGAGGATCCAAAAAAAAAATCTTCAGACTATCTCCAGCGAGAATGCAGTGCTTCTGCCAGTGGTATACCTTTACAAGCGAGACGGACCGAACATCCCCGTCATTCAGTTCCGTGGCGTACTACGTTGGCTGGCGCAACCCAGGACGAGTCCGGGCCGAGGAATCCGAGCCCGAGGGCCGCGTCGACCGACTGCAGTTCAGAACTTCAGATTCAGCCGCCGACTCGGAGGAAGCGCCGTAAACTTACATAAAGGTACATCACGAGAATCACAAATTCGTAAGAAGGCCTTGTAAGAGTCTCATAACTGTAGGTGTTCTGCTGAGCTGATTATGGTTCTTGTCAAGTGCTTATACTGACTTTATATTGCCTTTGGCAAGGTTTGTAATCCAGATATTAGGATTATAAGCAAATATAAGCAGCTTAGCAAGAAAGATACAAATTCATATTTTTTGCCAGCGTTTAATGCCGTTCTCGTGATGTACTTCAGGTTGGCGGCGACGTGGTCACTGAAGCCTAGGACACATGCACCACTCATGTCCTGCCACATCATACCAATCATGCATCACGTCCGTTACTTTCCGGTGAACTGGCAGTGATGATAACGTTGCTCATAACCCTTCTTCATCTTAATTGCCTCTATCACCATTCCCTTCCGCCAGATCTAATTACTTACGAGTCACGACAACCAAACGAGTATTTTTTTTACCTCGACTCGCTGCCATGCTTATAGTGGCAGGCATGACTAGTAACATTCCATCCAATCACCTATAAGAATTCGGTGGTCTGTAGATAGATGCCATCGAACCCGCTACCACCATGTTGCCAACCCCCTATCCCATGCTGTTGAACTGCTGTCAAAAATACAGGTATCCCTGAAGGACTTATTGAACTCCTTTGGGGGCTCAATACCTACGTCGCCGAACCGCCCCGAAGTGTGAGTCCGGGTCACCCAAGAAAGTCCTTTTCTTCCTCGCTGACGTTTGGAGAACAACAGGCTGTTACTATACTATTTCTTATAGTCCTTACTTATCAGGAAGTCAGTCCGTGCAGACCAGCTCTCAACAGGATATTGTTTTGGTGCGCCATTTGTGATGGACTTGGCTGTGGAAAGGATTATCGTTGTAGGTATTGCGTTCCGTCACGGTCCCCTTCACTTTTTCCTCCTATCTCGACGTGTGTATCGAGGAAAGCCACTTTGAGAAGATCACTCATACGTCCCTTCCTTGCTAACAAGGATACCTCCTTCTATCCCCCTCGGGTAAGCATTAACTTGATCCTCGCGTTGTACATATGGTCGTGCTGATCCGATCCCCATTCATCAACATGAACAGAGGAGGATATAACATTTCCGCTCGAAGCACGACGACGCGCAGAAGACATCTTGGTCTGCAACAAGTCGGATCACTACACCCAAGTGTTTTCGGGCGTGGTCCATGGATTCTCTGTGCGCAGAAATCCAAACATACCACATGAACGTGGGTATATTTGTATCTCCGATAGGTTTGGTTTTCCGGACGATGGTTGTCTCCGGACAGGTTGAGCAAAGGAGGAAAAGTCCACAAGGCACTTGGTACTATCGAGTTACATTCAGCGAGGAGGACAGCATATTATTTGCAGAGGAAGTGTCGAACGAGACCGTGGACGTATTTGGTAGATTGCGATTCGAACGAGTCTTGGATGAGTGTAGATGGAGACTGAAAGATGAGGCGATTGTGAGCACTTCAGGGTTTGACGGGAAATCCTTGCGCGAATCGCAATCACCACTTTCAGTCATCGAAACTATTTCGTATGCTTATGTGAACATGAGGCCATTCAGATTGAAAAGACACCATAAACAGGCTACAGAGTAGGGACATGTATACCTTTCGGTAAGGTAATCCATTGTAGATGTCATTACACGCGATGGCGTGCAGAACTACTTCAAAATGGTTCATCTGAAATGAAATCTAAGTCCTAGCACGCATCGACGGGTGCAACTGGTCTCCGTCTCAATGTTTGTCGCACGATTGCATCTATATATGGCAAGGACTCTCTGTCCTCCAACTCTAGGAGCCGCTCAGTTATCATAACGGTATCAATCTCTACTTCAGCATGCTTCCGAGTATGAGGGTTCTAAACCATTGCAAGTAGAAAGTAACACTGCCAAGAACCCCATCAATGCTGAGCTTGGCCGTAAAATCCATAAGCAATACATCCGGACCCATTAATACAAACTGTTTCTGCCGAACCTTTGTTTATAGATGGTAAGATCTAACCCTCGTCAACAAGATTCAGACCTTACCTAGACAAGCAGTCGCGGAAGCGTGCCTGAGAGAACTCTCACATTATTCAGAGCCATACGAGCCACTCGTTTCTCCACAGGAGTGATGTGATCCGATACCACAGTGTTCATGTGGTCCCTGGATTCCTACACCAATTCATCGTCATGATCCTCGAATTTCTCGTAAGACTTACCATGCGCTTCTCGACGTATTTATATGGCGTCTCAATCGCCTTATACTTGTTGTTGATGATCGACACTATGAGGCCATTACGAGGAGCTGGTTCGTAATCTAACACTGCAAACTTGGAATACGTGTTAAAATGAAACTGATACTCCTCAGGATCGTCGATGATATTGAAAATCAGCTCCTGGGCTCTTCAAAGCTGTATAGGACGAAACGGCAGCATTCGCATTGAATGTCTGGTGGAATATTCGCTGGCACAACCTCCAATATGTTCACCATATCATGCAAAAGCAAAGCTGCAATCTTGTCCATAGCTAGCAGGGACATCCATCATATATTGTATCTCCTAGTGATGTGACAGACTGATGTCTTGAGGATCGCAACAGAAGGACGATCAGAATATATCCTTGATCGTTTATCGAGTAGCTCCGTGGCGATCGAGCTCGAGTTCAGGACAATAGTGTCGGTATCAAACAACCGAACGTATATTATATTACCTTAGGAACACTCAGTGTCATGTACCCGGATTTCTAAATCACACTCACTAATTTGGCATCAACAGAGAAGATGTTCCCTAAGAGTGGTAGGGGAGTAGGGCCAGGGGGAAGAGGATGACCTTCCATGCCCAGGGTGGCCACTGTGAGTGGTACCGCTAGCAGATAGTCGAATTGAATTAGTTCATTGTTTGCTGAGGAAAAACAAATAAAGAAACATGGCTCCCATCGAGTCGCAAGATGTCATGTTGAATATCCTGCAATGAAACGTTAGTAGAGGCAAAAACGCCATTGTAACGGAACATCAGATACTAGAGGACGGTGGAAGGGGTTAGGCTGAAGGACTCACTGGCATGCCGACAGGTGGTGCGGGCTGGGGTGAGCTTTAATTTGATACCCCAAACGGTGGGTGGGTAGTGGCGGTAGGATCATAGTGACTAACCACCTAGGTCCCGACCCAGCACTAGTCCCACCGACTCAATGGTCATCACTAACGATTAGAAAGGCTTGCGCCGCGGTGGACAGTGGTAAAAATAAGCCGAAAATCTTTTTCGTGAGAGTTGCTAATGAAAACCGAGGGGAAAGCGGTGCCAGATACCGAGCTCACTACCAGCTGCTGTCCGGCGTGCGAGTTGAACCGGTGCCGCTGTCACCCACCTATGTCGATGAGTAATGATCTCCACCCATTACACAGGTCGAGTATCTTAAAGAGGTCGGACGAATGAGTAGGAGAAGATACTGTCTTCCATTACGTACTAAGACATGAGCGGAGTTGTTCAGAAGATTTGGCACAAACGACCACGGTATCCTGCAACCGCCGTCTAACCAAAGACATTATCGACAATACACACAGTGGCCACTGCTTCCGAACTCCCGGATAACACGTTCGATTCATATTCCATGGATCCCACTGTCCTGACCAATACACACTCGTCTGTGTCAAGAATCGAGCACGTCCTATTCGATGCGACATCGCCGTCAGCACATCAGATCGATCCTGGGTGCTCGCTGATTGAAATCGGGTGGGACCTGGACCCCCTCAAGTTTTTCGCCTCACCCACTAGCGCCTTTTTTCATTTTCTTCCCTCTTTCTTCTTTCCGTCCCTTGTGTCGATGTGCCTTCCCGTGTGAAGGTTGGGGTTCGCTGCTCCAGCTCCTGCACATCCTGGTCAGTCAGCACGGGTCCCCGGGCTCGGATTCCTCAGCCCACCTATGGATGGCCTATCTCTCGGACGGATTCACCACACAGACCTCCCCACTGTCTTATACCATACGGACTACCCACTCAGAGCTACTGATACTAGGCCTCCTGTACCATCTTCCTTTTCTTGCACTTTTTCTGACGCCTCCAGTCCGAAAATAATTGTTATCAGGTAAATTTAATCCTCCCTATCTGGAATCTCGAGCACCTGGTCATATTATTGGGGAGCCCATGGTACAACTCGATTTTTTGCGTTCAAACTCGTGTGGCAGGATTCATAGGAACATTGTAGTTACTGACATTGACACTTGCGAATGTGACATGCCAGTGTTGAATGATACATGGATTTAACATTACTGTGCAGGCCACTGCTAAGAGCAAATCACCAGACATTTAGCTTCAGGTCCAATTTTGTCGCATTCCATGTCATCCCAATCAAATCTTGTCCAGCCAGTCCAGGCAACTCAACTCGGTGGTATCGCTTGCCGCTCACGTTATTCAATCCGAGACCGTCACTGGCATTTCTGCCTGAACCATGACACCCACTGTTTGGGACCTGATTTCAAAGACCAGACCAAGCCGAACGCGTAAGGGCGTTCACGTCGTGAGTGTACCATCCTTGGGATGCGTCAGCATTGGATGCTGAAGTTCAGTTCATGATGCGATGTTCTGTCCAGAATCGTCGTAGGGCCAAACCGAGCTTTAACAAAAACCGGATGAGCAGAGCGTCGAGATAATCACCACTACAACTGACTCGTCTCATCTGACAGTGCATTTGCCACAGGAAATGTGGTCTGCGGGTCAGTTACGCAAGAGACTTGGCACTTTTCTGGTAAAGTACGGGCTCTAGGATGGGGGTTGACATCTGCCATGGTCATACCGCTACGATGGTCTCCCAATTGTTACAGGTTTTCCACTCCGCCCTGTGCTGCCAGCACAGTCTTCTTGTCTAATGCCTTCGGCATTTGGTACACGGTTACGCAAAGGTGTTTTTGTCCCCACACACGGCGCTCGCTCACTGCCGATTCGCTGACTGATGTGCTAAATATAACACACTAGCCTTGCGCCTCAATGGGAACCAACCCTTACACTTCTCTTCATCAGCTTTTCCGCAGCAAATGATGGACTAGTACACCTCGACCCTTCTGGCAGTGCTGGTACCCCCACAGCGGTAACCATGGTCATAGTTTGGCGGTTCTTTCAATACCGCATCAAACAAAAAGGTTTTCCTCTCCATAGTCCTACCCCACTCTTAGGGAATAAACTCTGATAATAGTTTGTCCCTGTGGACGCATACAGAATGGTGAACAAGGTATGGTGAATATACTGCAGAATCCGGGTATGCGTGCAGCGTGCTGATTGCTCCTAGATGACATAACATACGTTTCGACTTTTTGATACCCATAGATATGGCACCGTTCCGGTAAAGTGCATGCTGCCGCGTCATCACCGCTGCGACCCCCCGGTCCCCTAATTGTCACAAAGTTTGTCACTCCGTCCTGTGCTGCACGATCTTTTTGGTTTTCCGCGCTGATGTGACGGTCCTTTCGAATCTGATGCACAGTTGCCGTAAGGAGTTTTTGTCCGTACAAACCTTCGCTCACTGCCTGATTCGCTATATGAAATCTGCTGGTAAATATAAAACATTGCGACTCAATTGCGATCATCCTTACTGCCTTCTCTTCTTCTGATTCTCTGTAGCAATCAATGGGCTTGTACACTTTGACTACCTGGACCCTCACAGTGTTAGTCACAGTGACAACCGTGGGTATACTTCGGCGATTTGTTCAACAGCGCATCGAAAGGAAAGGCTATCCTCTTCCCCCTGGTCCTACTCCCCTACCACTCTTAGGGAACATCCTCTCTGTTGATGCCAAACTACCCTGGTTGACATGTACGGAATGGCGGGCAAAGTATGGTGAGTGTGGAGCGCAATCCGGGGATGCGACGCTGATTTTTCCTAGGTGATATAATATACCTTCGACTTTTGGGTGCCGACACTATTGTCTTGAACTCAATGTCCGTCGCTACGGAGCTACTCGAGAAGCGATCGAGGATATATTCCGATCGACCTTTTTTCATAACCGTCGAGCCGTGCGTTTCGAACTCCTAGGATAGAGGATAAAGAATTATCATCTGATTCCTTTCCAGATACGGACACGACTGCAACCTCTCTCTTGTGCGATACGGTGAACATTGGAGATTATGCCGGCGAATATTACAGCAGACATTCCGCGCGTCCGCTGTCCTCAACTTACACCCAATGCAACTCCGAAAAGCCCGAGAGCTGATTTGCAATATTGTGGGCGATCCTGATGAGTATCATTCACATTTGCATACGTAAGAACATGGATTCAATTGTGATGGAATTTATGATAACCCAGATTTGACCAGGTTTACTACTGCGGTTGCCATGTCTGCGGTGTGCGACTACGAACCTATTCCCCGCAATGATCCTATGGTATCGATAATCAACAATTACCTTCATGCAGCCGTTCCAGGACTGGTCCCCACGAAATTATACCTTGTCAAGATGTTCCCATTTTGTAAGACAACCTATGGTCAAGTCAGAAAAATGACATCACTGAAATTACTTTATCAAGTACTTCATATTCCCGATTGGCTTCCGGGGTCGTGGATTAGTCGTGAGGCGAAGGAGGCATACGAATGGAGGACCAAGATGATCGAAACACCATACCAATACGTCCGGAAGCGTATGGTGAGTAGCTGTGAGTTTGGCTAACAATCGAAGGATCACGACCAGGAATTGCTGTAGGAATCTAGTGACAAGGTCGATACTGCAATGGTATCTGACCACATCGTTCGGATGGAGAAGCTTAGTGGCTCGCATCGATCTGCATACGAGACCGCTCTCAAGCACGCTTCTGCAACTACTTTTATTGGCAAGTCCTTTCCAGGGCTGGTGAGAATAAATGAAGGTCGAATCTAACTGTTTGTTTACACAGCATTTGCAGAATCGGTTTGTACAGGGTCCATCAAGGACAGGCATATGGCTTATGTAACTCGCAGACAGGCGCGGTATTGATGACGTTCTTGCTTGCAATGGTTCAGAACCCACGCGTTTGGAAACGTGCTCACGTTGAAATTGATGCTGTTGTTGGAACCAAGAGACTCCCAGAGTTCACAGACAGAGAGTCCTTGCCATATGTCGACGCGATCGTGCGGGAGACGTTGAGATGGAAACCGCTCACACCGATACGTGCGTGCCACCATATGGATTTCCTTTCGAAATCGTCCTAAACATTCTCAAGTTCCCCCTCACGCCGTGACATGTAGCGACATCTACGATGGTTACTACATACCTAAAGGTATGTACTACATGTGTATGCGTTCTGCTCGTAGAAATGAGTGTTTTTTCAGGGGCGACCATCCTCGTGAATGCCTGGTATGCCTTCACTGACTCGGGAGAGTCGCAGACGAGTCATTGACGATTCTCGTAGGGCAATATCACGCGACGAAGCTCGGTATCCGGATCCAGAGATATTCATTCCTGAAAGATTCTTAGATGGGGAAGGAAGGTTAACCAACGACAACCCTGGAGAGTTTATCTTTGGATTTGGAAGGCGAAGATGTGCAGGTAGGCTACGTGGCGCGAGTGCGAGCACACAGACAATGATGTTTATTGTGTCCAGGTGCACACATCGGGGATTCATTTGTGTGGAGCGGCATCGCGACAATGCTTGCTACGCTTGATTTTAATCTGGCCAAGGATGTGGATGGCAACGATATCACGTTCGAAGCAACGTTTACAAACGAGATGACCAGGTATGTCTTGATGATTCCCGTTCTTCGTTTTTGGTCCTTCATCTGAACAATTTCAGTCATCCTAATCCTTTCCCTTGTCGACTCGCTCCTCGTGCACATGTGAACAACGATTTGCTTCGCGGTAATCTTCCTAGCAGTGAATAAAATGGAGAATTGTAAATCGGTAGAGCCCGCTCACCTATGCCCAGGATTCAGCAGCAAAGTGTTGGTTAGTAGTTGGTGTACTTTGTCGTTCAAGTCGCAGAAGTCGGGTGCCCACCACTGATTAGTATTTTCTAACGACAAGCTTGGGGTGTCGTCGATATATTTGTAATGATAGGCATCAATACGCGTGACACTTGAACCTATCACTCTTCCGAGTCGTCCACGTACTGTGTGGCAAAGGAGAAAACAGGTCAAGAAGTCTACGCTGTTCGAATGCATAGATCTTGGATGGATAATTAGGTGGAAAAGTCAACCACTTAGCTATTTGCTTTCCTGCCACGAGCTCTGTTAGTGGCGTCACACTTCCTCTCCCGTTTGAGAAGTTGCCCCTTCATCGAATTACCCTGTTTTCCGGTTTATTCGGATCATTCAGGCGCCCACTTCAACAGTCTTCGAGTTGGTTACCCGCGTTCGCGGCTTAGGCCGAATTCCGTTCAGTGATACTCTGAAGTTTTGGCGGTGGTTGGAAGTACACTCGTGCAACAGCCGACTTAACTGGGGATGCTGACTTCAAGACCATCCATAGCAGCAGGTAGAATGCTTTCAAACTGCTTATCGCATTTTATTTTCTTACAGCTTCTGTGGAGTTTAGATCAGACCACACCAACCATCAGTTATATTGGTTCGACGGCGCATTAACTCGGGATGCTTGATTCAGGACCAGCTATCTGGTAGGCACAGTGTTTCAACTCTCCTATTGATGTAGCGCCCACATTCAGCAAGGTTTAGATCATGCCACACCAAACATCTGTCAGTGGAAATCCCCACGAAGTCCCGGCAAGACTAGGAAAAACATTCGGACCTTCAACGTGCTACATCGATAAGCAAACCGCCGTGTCTGATACAATTCTCCGACACAAATGGACAATACGTTTAGAAAGAGTCCAGAAACCTGGTTAGACCGAGAGGTGTAAGTGCACACCTTGTTTTCTATACATTCCACTATCTTTCGAACATGGTAGAGTTCTCGTGGTTGATGCGGCCTCTGCCCATGTGACGCAAGACATGTGTCGAAGTGACCGTCGATCAAAAGGTGGATACCTGCCACATCTTCACCACTTTCCTCTCCGGTCTTCTGGCTATCACGAGACAGCTTATCTTTAACATCATTCGCTGTTCCGCGAGGCTTCTTTAATCCCCAGCGCTGATCGGTATCTGATCTACCGTTACACAATGACGTTTTTGCCTCCACGAATGTTTCACTGCCAGATTTGCTATATGAAATCTCCTTTAGTTTATATAAGATGATAACATGCGGCTTGATGGGAATCGCAGCAAACAATGGGATGGTACGTCTCGACTCCCCTTCTGGCAGCACTGGTGCCCCTCGTTTTGGCGCCCCTGGATATGGCTCTGCGGTTTCTAAAACACCACATCGAAGGGAAAGGGTATCCACTTCCACCCGGTCCTACCCCACTCCCTCTCCTAGGCAGCGTTCTCTCTGTTAATGGATTACTACCCCTGGTTGACGTATACGGAATGGCAGGCAAAGGTATGGCGAGTGCGGTTTAGAAATCTGGGTATGCAACGTTGACTGTTCCTTAGGTGATATAATATATGTTCGACTTTTGGATACCGACATTATTTTCCTGCACTCGACCTTGGTCGCCACGGAGCTACTCGATAAACGATCAAAGCTATATTCAGATCGTCCTTTTATTGTGACCCTCGAGCCGTCAGCGTCCTGTATCACTAAGAGAAACAATCAATGACGGATGCTCCCGCTAGCTATGGACGAGATTGCGACTTTTTCGCCCTACGCAGGTTCGAAGAACACAAGAACTGATTTCCAATATCATCGACGATCTTAACGAGTATCAATTTCATTTCAGTACGTAAGGATATGGATCAACACTGCATAGGTTTTGCGATAACGGATTCATCCATGTCTGCGGTGTATGACTACGGACCAATTCCTCGGAATGACCCAATGGTGTCGCATTGCGGCACTGGCCCTCAGGAAATTATTCCTTGCTCGAGATCGATAGAGTGAAGCTGTCCACTGTGTATCATCGACAATATCTTTGATCGGACGACTGCACGATTCCATGACGCTTCAGGCCTCATCAGAACGTTGTATTAAGGCTCGTTGGTCCCCGAGTCGTATTCTGTCAAATTTTCTACAAGCTCGCTCAGAACGTGTGGTAACGAGCGGACACATGGAGGTTCTCCGTCACTGGACTAAGAAAAGGTGGTGGACATCGGATGACCGCATATCGTTATCACCTTCGACTCTTCAAATGACTGGAAAATCAACTAATTCCACACTCCTCCCAATCATCGACGCAAACATAATTGCAAGACAAGGTCGTTGAAGCTGGGATTCGCAAACACAAACAAATCGTCAAGGCGATATGCACTTGCCCACCCGACTAGTTGGGGTCAGCCACAGATTCAAAGAACAAGAATGGTACACCGCATGAAGCTCGGTACCATCATCTTCAATGACAAGGGAAAACGGAAAACTCTGAACCGAAATTGTACACCCAGTCATGACGCGAACAGTTCTTTGGGATGTTTTTGGCAGGGCTTGGGTGAGAGGAGAGAAGATAGCGCGCCCCAGGCTTTTGCTCCTTCGTCTCGTACGTGCTGCTTCACTCCACGTTCCCGGCAGCTCCCCGGGTCTCATAGTCCGGGACAAATCTACGTGCGCTGATGAGGCTTCTCGATTCAGCACGCGGGATTTAATTATGTCCAATCAACAACTCAAGCTTTGTCATAAATCTCGACGGAGAGGCGATGAGTCGTGTATCAGAAACCTACTAGAGTGGATAGTAGGGTGGAAATAGTATGATATTGGTTACTCACTCCCGCCAGTTGGTTAACTTGGTTTGTTGAGTGCAATCTAGTGCCTGTCATGAGGGGCTTCAACTTGAAGAGCACGAGCAAATCACATCTTCCTCAAACTCGTTGGCTCATGCATTTTTTTGCCCCACTCACAATGCCGTTTTCCCCCTCTCGCCTTCTGTCGGCATTGTCAAAGCTTGCCGCTCTGGCTCTCTGCACACCTGCTAGGGCACCGCCCACCTATGGAAGGCCTGTCTCAGGCTGAGGCAGGGTATCACTCGACACTGGCGATGCTGCCGCATCTCCGACCAGTGGCCACGATGATCCTTTGAATACTACCCCACCGGTCCACACGGGCTTAAATACAAAAAATTCAAGTTATACCAGCCCCACACGTCGAGGTTCCAGACAAAAGGATGAAGTTTACGACATATTGAACGAATCTTTTTGGGCTGAAGTCGCCGGAGAAATTACAAGAGAGGTGTAATGGTATGAGACAGTCGACAGAGTCTTGGACGGACTCACCATACAGACATGGATTCAAAATCACGGTACTGGTTGCTGCCTAAGAGCAAATGGCATCAGGCCTCCAAAGTGACAGGGCGTTTCTGCCTGAACCGTGACACAAACTGCTTGAGATACGATTTCAACCAAGCCGAACGCTCAAGGGCATTGACTTCGTGAGTGTGCCATTCTTGGGATGCATCAGCATTGGGTACTGAACTGAATGTTCAGATCATGATGAAGTTCAACATCCGATGTTCGGTCCACTCAGTGGCACTGGCAGGAACTTTTGCCTATGCCGCATCAGGCTGGCCATTTTTGCTCGCTTAATCCTCGCTTACCCCTTTGGGGTCGCTTACGGATGTTTTGGCCAATGGGAGACTTGCTAAGTGTCGTTAAACGAGTACGTTATTGTTGAGCTTTACAGATCCGGGCCGGCCCCTACCGAGTTTTTCGTACAAATAATAAACATAACAAAGACATGTTTCAAGTTGATGTGACGATCGTGCAAACCTGAGTGTATTAACATTGTGTTGACTACAGCTGGTAAGGAGGACCAAGCCGAGCGAAGCGAGGCGAGGGACAACTTTGTACTGTAACCATGTCTTCATTCTCATGCGTCAAGCAGTCTGAGGTTCGGCCAACGCCAGGCGGGACTTCCCGAGTCGGATGAGCCTCGGATAATCATGACCACGACTGACTCAAATGATCCGGACACTGGCAGATCAGACAAGTTCTCGCTACTTATCCGATCTTGCCCGAGGTGTGGCATGAAGGTTCGAATTAATTTCTTGCCACGGCAAGTTGTTACAAGTTTACTACTCCGCCTCGTGCTGCACCTTCTTCAAGTTGGTCTCACCCTTGATGGTCTTTTGGCATTTAGGGAAAGAGTGTAAAGAAGCTCGGTCTGCTGACATTTAAATTTATTTGTTATTATGATCTATGTCAAATGGCTGGAGAAGTTCTTATGGACGCTGTCCTCATCCCGCGCTGGACTATGTTTATGTTTGCAACTCAATTATATTTGGTGGGGTGTTTGCGATCTCTCTTCTTCACAAGGACTTTTGTTCCTACTAGCGCTTCAATCTCTTTGTTGGTCACAATCACGACAGATGACCTCTGGGGAAGTCTACATAGTACAGACAATGTGCAGCATCTAGGAAATTTTATTGAGGCATGGAACTTGGTACTTTACCTCACGACCATATGGTTGGTCGAGCATGCAATTCCCCTCACCTCCCTTTGACAGCATCCACCTAATGCACACACCGACAGTTCGGCTCATAATGTTCGCTATCTGATGTTCGGTTCGGAGGAACTTTCGCCTATGGGCTGAACCGAGATTTTACGCAAACTGGATAAACAAAGCCTCGAGACCATTACTATTACATACTACAATACCCTCCTGCTCATTATAACCCACCATCTTGGGCCTCAATGCGACGTCCCTTGACAACCTTCTCTTCATTAGCTTCTCCACAACAAATAACGGCTACTAGCACCTTTCGACTAACTTTTCTGGAAGGGGTACTAGTAGCACCAGTAATCGTGCATACTTAGCTGCCCTGGTAGGTGGACAAGTGCGGTGAGTGTTCCTCCTAAGTCTGGCTACATAATGTACGTTCGACTTTTGGATAACTGACAGACACTGTACCAATATGCACTGTTCCGGTATAGTACAAGCTCTCAGACTGAAGGTTGATATTTGTCACTTCATCACCGCTCCGGCAGGGTCTTTTTCGCATCCGATTCTGATGGCAGTTACCCACTTGTCCTCACAAACCTTCACACACTCTGCCCACTCAGGCTGCCTCATTCGCTATATGAAATCTACTGGTAAATATAAATCATGCTGCGACTCAATGGCAATTATCCTTACTACCTTCTCTTCTCTGCTTCTCCGTAGCAATCGATGGGCTGGTACGCTTCGACTACCTGGACCCTCCTTGCAGCGCTAGTACCCCTCACAGTGGTAACCGGCGTGGACATACTTCGGCGGTTTGTTCAACACCGCATCGAAAGGAAAGGCTATCCTCTTCCACCTGGCCCTACCCCGTTACCACTCTTAGGGAGTCTCCTCTCTATTAATCCCAAGCAACCCTGGTTGACATGTACGGAATGGCGGGCAAAGTATGGTGAGTGTAGGGCGGAATCCAGGGATGTGATGCTGAGTTCTTCCTAGGTGATATAATGTACATTCGGCTCTTCGATACCGAAACTATTGTCTTGAGCTCAACGTCCATCGCCACGGAGCTACTCGATAAGCGATCAAAGATATATTCCGACCGTCCTTTTTTTATAACCCTCGAGCCGTGCGTCTCGCACTCCTAGGATGGAGAATTATTATCTGATTCCCCTCTAGATACGGACGCGATTCCAACATCATTTTTATGCCATACGGTGAACATTGGAGATTAAGCAGGCGAATATTCCAGCAGTCATTCCGTGCGGACGCCCTCCTCAAATTTCACCCAATGCAGCTCCGAAAAGCCCGAGAGCTGATTTGCAATATCATGGATGATCCTGACGAGTACTATTCGCATCTGCATACGTAAGGGTATGGATTAAAGCATGATGGAATTCTCGATAACCCGGATTTGACCAGGTTTACTAACGCGGTTGCCATGTCTGCGGTGTGCGACTATGAACCTATTTCCCGCAATGATCCTATGGTATCGGTCATCAACAATTACGTTCATGCATCCGTTCCAGGACTAGTCCCCACGAAATTGTACCTTGTCAAGATGTTCCCATTTTGTAAGACAACTTATGGTCAAGTCAGGAAAGTGACATCACTGAAATCATTTTATACAGTACTCCGTATTCCTGATTGGCTTCCGGGGTCGTGGATTAGTCGCGAGGCAAAGGAGGCGTATAAATGGAGCAACAAGATGAACGAAATACCATACCAATACGTCCGGAAGCGCATGGTGAGTAGCCGTGAGTTTTGCTAGCAATAAAGGGATCACGACCAGGAATTGCTGTAGGAATCCAACGACAACGTCGATGCTGCAATGATGCCTGACCACATCGTTCGGATGGAGGAGCTTAGTGGCTCCCATCGCTCTGCATACGAGACCGCTCTTAAGCACGCTTGTGCAACTACTCTTTTCTGTAAGTCCTTTCTGGGGCTCGTGAGACAAAATGAGGGCTGAATCTCGCTGTTTGTTTACACAGCCCTTGCAGAATCGGTTCGTATTTGGTCCCATCAAGGACAGGCGTGTTGCTTATGGAATTCACAGATACCTGCGATATCAATGACGTTCTTGCTTGCGATGGTTCAGAACCCACACGTTTGGGAACGTGCTCACGCGGAAATTGACACTGTTATTGGAACCGAGAGACTCCCAGGGTTTACGGACAGAGCGTCGTTGCCATATGTCGACGCGATTGTACGGGAGACATTGAGGTGGAAACCGCTCACACCGATAGGTGCGTGCTACAATGTGGATTTCCTTCCGAAAGCATCCTAAATATTTTCAAGTTGCCCCTCATGTGGCGACATGCAGCGATATCTACGATGGTTACTACATACCTAAAGGTATGCGCTACATGTGTATGCGTTCTGCTCGTATAAATGAATGTTTCATTAGGGGCAAGCATCATCGTAAATTCTTGGTATGTTTTCACCGACTCGGGAGAGTCGCAGAAAAGTCACTGACGATTCTCGTAGGGCAATATCACGCGATGAAGCTCTGTTTCCGGATGCAGAGAAATTTATGCCGGAAAGACACTTAGATGGGGAAGGAAGGTTAACGGACGACTCCGGAGAGTTTCTCTTTGGATTCGGGAGGCGAAGATGTGCAGGTAGGCTACCGAGCGCGAGCACACAAGCAACGGTATTCATTAATAACTTGTGTTCAGGTATACACATTACGGATTCTTTTCTGTGGAGCGGCATCGCGACAATGCTGGCTACACTTGATTTTAATCTCACCAAGGATGCAGACGGGAACGACATCACGTTTGAAGCGACGTTTGCAGATGGGATGACCATGTACGTCTTGATGGTTCCTGTTCGTTTTTGGTCCTCCAAATCTGAACAATTTCAGTTATCCTAATCCTTTCCCTTGTCGACTCACTCCTCGTGTACATGTGAACAAGGAAGTGCTTCGCGGCGTTGTCCCTAGTAATGGATAAGGTGGGGAATCATCAATCCGTAAACACTCGCTCACCTATGCACAGGATTCACTAGCAGTGTTTTTGTCATGTATAAATTTTTCACAAGCTCGGGGCGTGTTCGATGTGTTTGTAATGATAGGCGAAAATGCGCATGAGACCTGGATTTATCACTCTTATCGTGGATTGTGTAGCGAGGGAAAAAATGGGTACAATAAGTCTCTGTTCTCCAGATTAGTACATTTTGGATGGCGTCGTGTTACGATAATACCGCGAAGCACTTCTTTGCTCACATGTTTGCGCGTGAGTCGACAAGGAAAAAGATGTGGATGGCTAAAGCCATTTAGAAGGACCAAAACCAAGCACAGGAACTATTCAGATATGCTCAACTCATTCGTAAACGTCGTTTCGAACGTGATGTCGCTTCAAGTTCCATCTGCATCCTTGGCGAGATTAAACTCAAGGGCGGCTAGCATTGTTGTGATGGCGCTCCACAGAGATCGGCGTCTGCAAGGTGTACACCTAAACACGATGAACAGCGCCGTGAGTTGTGTGAGCTCGCACGTTATACTCGGAGTGTAGCAACTCACCAGTACACCTTCGCCTCCCAAATCTTAAGATAAACACCCCCTTCCCCATCCAAGAATCTTTCAGGTATGAATTTCTCTGCATCAGGATACCGAGCCTCATCAGGGGATATTGCCCTGCGCGACTGGTGAATAACTCTCATGCAGTTTCTCGGGTCCATGAAGAACATACCAGGCGTTCACGAAGACGGTTGCCCCTGATGATAACCTCATTTAGACGAGCAGATAGCACACAGATGTAGGGCACGCATACCTTTCGGTAAGTAACCTCGCGGTTGTCACTACACGTAATGGCGTGCAGAACAACTTCAGAATGATTGGCATCATTGAGTTGGGATCGCCAATGATATTGCAAATCAACTCCCGGGCTTTTCGGAGCTGCATAGGGCGAAGCTAAGGGTAGTATTCGCATTGAACGTCTGCTGGAATATTCGCCGACACAATCTCCAATATGCACCATATCGTGCAAAAGTAAAGTTACGACCGTGCCCGTAGATAGACGTGTCTTCAATCAATGATTGTATATCTTGGTTGGTGATGTGAGAAGCTCACGGATCGAGGGTTGCAATAAAAGGACGATTAGAATATATATTCTTGATCGTTTATCGAGTGGCTCCGCGGGGATGGTCGTTGAGTTCAAGACAATAACGTCGGAATTCAAAAGTCGAACGTATATTATATCACCTAAGTAGCAACACTCAGCGTCGCGTACCCACATTCGACACTCCCTAGGAGTGGGAGTGGAGTGAGACCAGGAGGGAGAGGACAACCTTTCCTTTCGATGCAGTGCTGAAGGAACCGCCGAAGTATGTCCACGGTTACCACAGTGAGAGTTACTAGCGCTGCCAGATGGGTAGTTGAAGTCATGTTCTGCTGCGGAGAAGTAATAGAGGCGAAGGTGAGGAGTGATTCCCATCGAGTGACAAGATATGGTGTTATATTTTTACCAGGAAGTGAGCAAAGGATTGTGAGGACAAGACCTAGCTGCGTAATTGTGAGCTAGATACCATGGTCCATCGGCGCTGAAGACCAAAAGGAGCTTGCAGCACAGCGTGGAATGGTACATATACACTAGGTATCCTTCCCATGAGAAAATCATGGAAAAAAAAGGCGATAATTAGATGGGAACTTCTGACAAGAAGCAAACATACCAGAACAGTATCATATGTGCCACATCACTTGCTAGTACGCACTGACCGTATTACTGTACCTGCGGTCGCATGCCTACGATATCGTTTCAAAATAAGTATGTGTATGTAAAAGAAGATGACCACTTACACTGGCAGCGCCGCGATTTAAGTAAGTGGGTTTTGGAACTCATCGTGGAGTCTACGCAAGAAGCAACATCACCTAGGACTCACTGGTGGCCATAGTGTAAGGGTCAGCCGTCTGCCGCTTAACCGCTACGCCAAAAGGCTATGATACTGAGTGAGTACCACTCAGTATCCCAGACGGTAATAATATACTGATTATCCGGAATCAGGTAAGCAGCGTGCTTACGCGCGTACTGTTAGTTATTCTCGGGAAATCCCGTTGGTTTAACGGACCAACTTAAAGTTGAAGTTGTCGCTCAGAGCCTGCTGCTACCCGTCAGTTTCATTGTATAGACCAAATCTCAGGTGGTTCGGCTTTCGAAGTTCCGAGTCCATGTCCTGGACCACTGCACAACTGAACGCCAGTGACCTCAGCGGTCGTATTCACAACTCAGAACCCCAAGACCAAATCAACTCCAAAATGTGATCTCGACACTCTACCATCATGCATTGATGGACCTTCTACGGCGATGACCATAACACGCCTGATGCATGGTGATTAAATTTAAGTCCTCCAACAATGAACTGCTACGAGCTACTGGGATACCTCCGTTCGAAAGCCTACACTCTACTAGTTAAATATGGGCACGGATGCATAAGCGTTTAGATTCCTGTCTTATTTTGCGAGAATACGGCGAAGCGTTTCTTTGCTCACATGTGCGCGAGGGGTGAGTCGACAAGGGAAAATATTAGGATGGCTAGAAATGAAATTGATCAGAACAGGGACCAAAACCAAGAATAAAAGCAATCCGAGCATACTCAGTTATCCCACTTGTAAATGTCGCTTCGAACTGGACGTCGTTTCCATCGGTATCTTTGGCAAGGTTAAAATCAAGCGTGGCCAGCATTGTCACGATGGCGCTCCACAGAGATGCATCGGCTGCGTGTCGGCCTGGATATAATAAAGGACATTTATTTGCCGTTTCAACGCACACTCTCTACCCGGAGTGTAGGGGTTACCTGGGCATCTTCGCCTCCCGAATCCAAAGATGTACTCGCTAGGGTGGTCGTCTGTTAATCTCCCTTCACTATCCAAGAATCTTTCAGGTATGAATTTCTCTGCATCGGGGTACCGAGCTTCATCGCGTGACATTGCCCTACATGAATGGTAAACAACTCTTGCCAGTGTGCAACTTTCTCGAGTGCGTGGAGAGCATACCAAGCGTTTATGATGATGGTTGCCCCTGATGATACCTTCGTTTTAACGAACAGATAACATATAAACGTAGGGCATGCACACCTTTTGGTAAGTAATAACCATTGTAGATGTCACTGCATGTAATAGTGCGCGGAATAACTTCAGAATGATTAGGATCATTCTGAAACGAAATCCGAGTCCTAGCACGCACGTATCGGTAAAACTGGTCTCCATCTCAATGTTTCTCGCACGATTGCGTCGATGTATGGCAAATACACTCTGTCCTCAAACCCTGGGAGCTTCTCAGTTCTGACAACACTATCAATTACCACTTGAGCGTGCTTCCAAATGCGAGGGTTCTGAACCATTGCAAGCAGGAACGTCATCAATGCTGAGCTTGTCTGTATAATGCGTCAGCAATGCAGCCGAGCTTCATGGACCCGTACAAACCGTTTCTGTGGAGCCTGTGGAAACATACGGTGAGATTTAACCCTATTGTCTCCCCACGAGCAAGACTTTACCGGTAAAAGCAGTCGCGGAAGCGTGCTTGAGAGCAGTCTCATACTCCGAGCTATACGAGCCACTTTTCTCCATCCGAGTGATGTGGTCCGATACCATTGAAGCGTTCATGTGGTCCTTGGATTCCTACAACAATTCCTGGTCATAATCCCCGAACTGTGTTCGTAAGACCTACCATGCGCTTCTGGACGTATTGGTATGGTGTCTCGATCATCTTATTCCTCCATTCATACGCCACCTTTGCCTCACGACTAATCCAAGACCCCGGAAACCAATCAGGTATATGGAGCACTTTATAAAATGATTTCAGTAATGTCTTTTCCTCAATTTAACCATACTGCTCCTTACAAAAAGGGAACATCTTGACAAGGAGTATTTTCCCAGGGGCCAGTCCTGGCAAGGATGTTTCAAGGTACTTGTTGATAATTGACACCATGGGGTCATTACGAGGAATTGGTTCGTAGTCATACACCGCAGACATGGCAATTGAAGCAGAAAACCTGAATGAATTCAGGTTATTGCAAAATCAATCAATCGAGTTTGGATTCATGTTCTTACGTGTTGAAATGAAATTGATACTCTTTAGGATCGTCGATGATATTGCAAATCAGATCTCGTGCTCTTCGAAGCTGCATAGGGCGAAAAGTGATGGCGGCCTTTGCATTGAACGTCTGCTGAAATATTCGCCGGCACAACCTCCAATGTCCACCATATGGTGCCCAAGCAAAGGTACAGTCCTGTCCATAGCTGTGGAGATATCAATTGTTGATTTTTCTGCTAGTGACATGAGAGACTGACGGCTCGAGGGTCACAATAAACGGACGATCAGAATATAGCTTTGATCGTTTATCGAGTAGCTCCGTGGCGACCGAGGTCGAGTTCAGGACAATAGTGTCACTGCTCAAAAGTCGAACATGGATTATATCACCTTAGGAACCCTTAGCATTGCGTACTCAGATTTCTAAACTGCGCTCACCATACTTTGCCCGCCATTTTGCATAGGTTAACCAAGGTAATTGGGCATTAACAGAGAGGGCACTACCTAGGAAAGGGAGTGGAGTAGGACCAGGGGGAAGTGGATAACCTTTCCCTTCGATGCGCTGTTTTAGAAATCGCAGAGCAACGTCCAGGGTGGCCACTGTGAGGAATGCCAGTGCCGCCAGAAGGGTAGTTGAGATGTACCAGTTCATCATTTTCCGCGGAGAAAAAATGAGGAGAAGGAGTGATTCCCGTTGAGTCGCAAGATGTCGTATTATATATATGTCGAATACCGATCATCGCTGAGCGCTGAGCGCTGGGGATTAAACGGCCTTGCGGCATAGTGAAGCATGATAAAGATAAACCGAACATCCTTCTCGTGAGAATTAGAACACTGGAGGCGAAAGCACCTTCTGACTTCCGGAGATGAGTCTTTCGTCACTTACGCACAGACCGCACACAATCTTTACTATGTTCGAAAGATGATGGAAATTGTATATAAAATAAGGTGTCGACTTACTTACACCGCTTGGTTTCAGACTCAGGTTTCAGGACTCTTTCTAAGCATTTGCCCATTTGTCGGGGAATCTAGACCGAGGTGGAGCTGTCAGCAAGTCACTGATCTGGAACTCGTTGCCCCAGCCGCTTCCCAGCGTTGCGGCAATCACAGTGCTTTGCTTATCGTCCCAGCCTGCCAGTGAGTCACACGACCACCTCAACGTCGACACAGACCCCACATCAACAAAACTCTTACCGTCGTCCCGAATTGCACGTCAGAAGACTGAACAAGCGGACACAAGCGGGGAGTCCACGCTCAATTTCCGGTGAACCATGTATGCATACACGAGCTCGGGCAGGATAGGGTGCCAGTGTAAAAGTGAGGGTTTGCTGTGCGCACCTCGGAGAGATAGTTCAGCCTGCCCCCTCCGAGCCCCCCATCCCTCCCCCTATAGAGTCGATACTCACGTTGGAAGCCCTCTAGTCTCAGTTCGCTGCATTCCATTGTCAGGAGAGCTTTGGAAGTATCAACGCGGACTTCGGGGGCTGCGCACGGCCCAGAATAAGACAGACAAGTGTTGCAGGATATGATTGGCGTCACCTGCGCAGTTACGAGAGGCAGCGGTTGTGGATGACGGACCAAGGCACGAGGGAGAGGCGAGAAAGCGGGTACGCGGCGGAAGTTGTTAACGGTGCTATCCCGTTAGTGTCCCTCTTTTTTTCCTTGTGTCCAAGTGTGAACATTCATCACACAGATCTATCAATGAATGTTTGAACGCTCGGGAAGCAGCAACTTCTATTAGCAGGACGGATATCATAGGCTCTCCAACCAGTTCATAGACCTATTTTAACGGCTTTCGACATTGCAATCAACTCGCTGTTTCTGCAACATCATCCACCTCGCAAACCGACTCATCACAATCGCAATTCCTATGCTAGAATTCAACACTTCATCGTGGCATGGACCGTCAGAAGACCTCATGCTCCATTCCCTTGTATGCGCTCTCTTATTTCGGTTTCGTCTTCTTTCTCGTCCCAAATGGATCATTCCTCCATTTTTGCGCGAGAGCCTGACTGATTACCATTTTGAATGTCTACAGAATACGCCAACGCGTCCACCCAAGCATGTTCATCAACACTGACGACGGTGTTAACGAACACTCCTCTGACCACCGACTCGAAAACTTCACCGTCGTGCGTGCCCCGTGCTCAAGGCCATGTTGGGAAGATACGTATGACATCGTCTGGTCAGTACACACCTAATATTGATGCCCCATGCTGGTTCGGCATCCACCCATCCCAGAGAATGGTTGCCATAAAACACATCACCCTTTCAACCATCCCATGCTCCCTCTGCGCACCCTCCGCGAGATGAAATTCCTGGGGCATTTTCGCCATGAAAACATCTCCGTCCTCAACATTCTTCCCTCTCGCGATCTCGAGCTGTTCAGTGACGTATATCTCGTCCAGAAGTTGATAGACAGACTTGCATTGTTATTCTGGATCAAAATTGGAGGGAGTAGATGCGGATCGTACCGAGAGTAGGAGGTTACTCCGACGATGGAGCTAGAGAACACATACAAGGCACATGCTAGGGCGGATCTAGGAGACGTCAGCGAAGGACCCAGGCTGGAGTCGCTAGAGAAGGGATGGAGGAGTGCATGTAAACAGTGCAAACTTGCAAGTGTGGCCCAGAGCCTATCATCGATGGATGAGAGGAGAACACGTGAAGTTACACATCTGTAGAGGATCGAAGACACGTGAATGGATGATTAAGACAGTCTACGAAGCCTGAATTTGGGGTGGTTACTAGGTTCCAGAGAGAAGGCAAGATAGACAAAGACTCGCGAGCGAGGGCAAGCCTGCCCTGTGAGGTGTTCTTGAGCTCCTTGAGCGACGCTGTCGTGATCAGTCGTACCATCATATCCTAAGACTGTCAAGAACATACCCAGCCCAAGTAGAGACGCATCACCGGGACAGATACCATCCTCGAAAGCGACGCTCCGGCTCCGATTCCGAGGGCATGTCATATAGCAAGAGTTGGACGAGGTGGATTTGATCTTGCTTTTCTCCCCCGCAGAATTTTGTTCCGTCACTCGTCTTCTTCTGCACCTTCGCACATCCGACCGAAGCCTTGTTGTGACCAGTGCGGCAACACAATCACTGCCCGCCGTCGAGTCTTTAATACCACGTAGTAAATGCTTGACTCCATTCCTTCTGCTTCTTCTGCTTCTATCGCAGATGGTTGGAGCAGGAACGTTCTTTATCTCGTCCTATATGTAGAGTGCGCGGAGGCAGTATTGCGGAGCGCGAGAAGCGCAACGTGCGTACGCCTTTGATCTCCTCGACAATGTAGTATTTGTTTGTGGGTATCTCGACCTGTACACCAATGATCACCATGACAGGTTTTGCAATATACTGCTCGAACAGGTCGTATATCTTTTTGATTCGACGCCCTCGGCCAAGTACCTGTGTGATACCACTCGATGACGCGTTCTGGAGCTTGCCAGCATGTCAAATCGACGTATGCTCTGCACAGGGCGCGACGTACCGTATCGTACGTGTCGATGCAATTATGGTCGAACCGCACATTGCGGTCCATTTCGTCTTGCTCGAATGGAATGCCAAATGAATTAACTACATTGACGGTCTTGTCTTGCCCCAGTAGGATGCCGACGAGTCATTTGGACGAGTTACGGGACACACTGGCGGACCATGCTTGGAGTATTAATGATTTAGTATGCAAGTCCAAGGGAGGTCTACTCACCGACGGCGGTGGTTCTATCGAGGGGTGTTAGCTGGTGGACTACTGTCAGTGTTGCCTTATAGCGCATGTCTACTCAGTCGTTGTGTTGACACTTGTTTTCACTTGACTCGTACTAGCCGGATTTTCAGATTCGGCGGAGTTTAGATCATATCATACCATCTATTGCAAATTTCAAAGAAGTAGGAAAAATACTCGGACCTTCAATGTGCTACAACCGCCGACTCGCACGCCAGAAAGCAGTTAAGGTAAAGGGTTTCAGACGACCCTGACCGCTCTACCTTGTCTAGATTCCCTGACGAATGGGCAATATGTTTAGAAAGAGTCTAGAAACTTGATTATTGTCAATCAAGCGGTGTACGTGCACATCTTATCGTGATTCTATATTATAATACACTTTCCACAATCTTTCGAAGATAGTAGGCTTGTCGCAGTTGATGCGGTCTGTACGCAAGTGACGAAAGACTTGTGCCGAAATGTCTTCTAGTCAGAAGGTAGATATCCGTCATACATCACTGCTCTCCCCTGGTGTTCTTATGCTCACGAGAATGATATCCACCTTATCTTTACCATCCTTCACTGTTCCGCAAGCCCTTTTAAATCCTCAGCGCTGATCGGTATCTGATCTACCGTTACACAGTGACGTTTTTGCCTCCACAAATGTTTCACTGCCAGATTTGCTATATGAAATCTCCCACTATATATGTATAACACAGCATCTTGCGACTCGACGGGGTTCCTTCCTCCCCCTCATCTATTTCTCCGCGGCAAGCGATGGGATGGTACATCTCAGCTACCCTTCTGGCAGCGCTAGTATTCCTCATAGTGGCGACCCTGGACATGGCTCTGCGGTTTCTAAAACACCGCATCAAAGGGAAAGGCTATCCACTCCCTCCTGGTCCTACCCCACTTCCACTCTTAGGCAGTGTCCTCTCTGTTAATGCCAAACTTCCCTGGTTGACGTATACAGAATGGCGGGCAAAGTATGGTGAGTGCGGTTTAGAATCCGGGTACGCAATGCTGAGTATTCCTAAGGTGATATAATATATGTTCGACTTTTGGATACCGACACTATTGTCCTGAACTCAACTTCTGTCGCCACGGAGCTACTCGATAAACGGTCAAGACTATATTCTGATCGTCCTTTTACTGTGACCCTTGAACCGTCAGTGTCCCATATCATTAGGAGAAACAGTCGATAATGGATCCCCTCACTAGTTATGGACAGGATTGCAACTTTGCATTTGCACGATATGGTGAACATTGGAGATTGTGCAGGCGAATATTCCAGCAGACGTTCAATGCAAAGGCCGCCATCACTTTTCGCCCTATGCAGCTTCAACGAGCCCAAGAACTGATTTGTAATATCATCGAGGATCCTAACGAGTATCAAATCCATTTCAACACGTAAGAAATCTGGATCAACGCTGGATAGATTTGGCGATAACACGGATTATCCAGGTTTTCTGCCGCGGTTGGCATGTCTGCGATGTACGACTATGATCCAATTCCTCAGAATGACCCCATGGTGTCGATCATCAGCGAGTACATTGAGGCATCCTTTGCAGGACTAGCCCCCGGAAAGATACTCCTTGTGAATATTTTCCCATTTTGTAAGGAAATCAATGGTTATGTCAAGAAAATGACATCACTGAAGATATTTTTGAAAGTACTCCATGTGCCCGATTGGCTCCCAGGGTCTTGGATTAGACGTGAGGCAGACGAGGCGTATGAATTGAGGAACAAGGCGATCGAGACACCATATCAATACGTCCAGAAGCGTATGGTGAGTCTCACGAACACTTTGGGGATCATGACGAGGAATTGCTGTAGGAATCCAAGGATCATATGAACGCTGCAATGGTATCAGATCAGATCACTCGGATGGAGAAGAGTGGCTCACATAGCTTGGAGTATGAGACTGCTCTCAAGCACGCTTCCGCGACTGGTCTTATAGGTAAGGTCTTGCTGACAGGGGAAAACGTAGATCAGATCTTACTATCTGTCTATACAGGCTCCGTAGAAACGGTTTGTACGGGGTCCATCAAGGTTGGATGAATTGCTTACACATGTTTCAGACAAGCTCGGGATTAATGACTTTCTTGCTTTCAATGGTCCAGAACCCACGCATTTGGAAGCATGCTCAAATGGTAATCGATAGTGTCGTCGGAACTGAGAAGCTCCCAGATTTTCAGGACAGAGAGTCTTTGCCATATATCGACGCAATCGTGCGAGAAACGTTGAGATGGAGACCAATTACGCCGATGGGTGGGCGCTAGGACGCATATTTCATTTCAGAACATGGATACTAATCATTCTCAAGCTGTTCCGCGCATCATGACATGTGATGACATCTACAATGGTTATTACTTGCCAAAAGGTGTGCATGTCCTATTTCTGTATGCTATCTACTCGTCTAAACGAAGGGATCATCAGGGGCAACAATCTTTGTAAATGCCTGGTATGCTCTCCACGGACCTGAGAAAACTGCATAAAATTTATTCGCCCATCATGTAGGGCAATGTCGCGCGACGAAGCTCGGTACCCCGATGCAGAGAAATTCATACCTGAAAGATTCTTGGATAGTAATGGGAGATTAACAAACGATCACCCTGGGGAGTATATATTTGGGTTTGGGAGGCGAAGATGTCCAGGTCGACACGCTGCCGATGCATCTCTGTGGAGCGCCATTGTGACAATGCTGGCCACGCTCGATTTTAACCTTGCCAAGGATTCAGATGGAAATGACATCACGTTTGAAGCGACGTTTAAGAATGGGCTGACCGAGTATGTTTAGACTGTTTTCGCTCTTAGTTTTTGGTCCTGGTTCTGACCAATTTTAGCCATCCCAACGTTTTCCCTTGTCAACTCACTCCCCGCGCACATGTGAGTAGAGAAGCACTTCGTGGCATCCTCGCAAAATGAGGTAGGGAATCTAAATGCCTACTTGCCTATGTTCAAGATGAACGGATAAAATGTAAGCTTTTTTGAACGGAGTTTCGGTACTTTGGTGCATTTCGCCGCTGGAGAGGTTGGACGAAACGTGTTCCCTCGTCATGTCACTTGACAATAAGTTTGACCTCTTGTCGGTTAATGATAATCATCACTTTCATCGTGCACTTTGCGATGCAGGAACAAAGGATAACAAGTCATGTCGATGTTGGGTGGGTTTGCATACGATCTAGAGGGCAGTCAGCGACATTGAAGAGTCTATTTGGAAACGTGGATTCGGTCTTTATTTGATTAGATCAGTGGCCGACTTTGCTCAGTTCACTGACAGAGTAACTGTTTTGACTATTGATCAACTATTCCCAACTCAACATGACACAGTTTGAAAGAAGACGAACAGTTAGCAAGCAGATATTTCACAACGAGTCATCAAGAAGCTCGCCGAGGAGGGCGGTGAGACTCCAGCTGTTGCTAATGGAGAGCACAGGCGCTAGCAGGGTAAGCAGAGGAATGAGGAATCCAGCGACCAAAGCAGGTATGCTACCGTGTAGCTAACAGAGCGTAGATCATGATGATAGAGTGGATTGCAACGTCAACCACGAGGAGGTCCGAGTCCGCATTGACAGCCGTGAAGATGGGCTATTGGTATGATGATCAAGTGAGTTATTCGATGGACGCCCATAACGAGAATGCGCGTTAACAATGGCGACAAGAACTTGAAGGACGGTGATATCAGATGCAGAATAATGGTACTGACAGAGACCATGATTATTGATCAGGGCGCTGGTAGGCTGCAAGTTCAGACTACCAAAAGTGTCCGACAGGCGTCATCCTGCGCCTCTGTCTCGCATTCTCAGACAGGCGCATTGACTGAGGTTGTCATCGGCACGATATTATTGGTTACTACGAGGGGCGTCACAGGTGTTACTGAGATCGGTCAGAAGTTCTCGGAACTTTGAACAACGGCGACAGACTGAGGGCGAGGAAACGCGTTGCAGTAAGAGAATGGAGCGTCGTAAGAGCCAGTGGACTCAGTCTCGTACTACGGTTGCAGGAAGGGCCTAGCCCCGAGAGAGCCAAAGGTGACTTGCGCCGAAGCATCCATTCCTATGAGGGGGTTTGTTGAATTACTAGTCTGTCAAAAAGAACCGCCGAACTGTCAATGCTATCACTAACGACTCGGATCGTATAGTACCCCTCTTGTTCAAGGCAACCACAGCCACAGCTGGAGGAGGGTGATGAAATCCGGTGTTCCCACACCAGTGACCGCATCCCGTCCAATCGTCGCATTAAAGCCATTCGTACCGCATCCCGGGTTTGAGCCCTCCGTAATGTCATGGAACGCACAAGCAAAATCGGCGGAGTAAATCTAGACGGGGGACAGCGAGAAATTAAGAACATTGGGCTTGCCCATTGTGCCAGTTGATGCACGAGCTTACCGTTTGGTTAACGAAACCGATCGTCCCTTTGCCGATAGCAAGTCGAGCATCGTTGATCATCGTGAAGATTGCTCCAATGACTGGGGTGGAAACTGATGTGCCGGAGACGAGATAAAATTTACCATCAGCCTATCCATCGAACGCCAGTAACCAACGACATCCCGTATTGCAAGTCGAGGTTTGACTCCGTATTGTAGATTAAGCTCTAGTTTGTAGTTTGTATATAACCTGCGAATGGATAGACATTACTGGAGTAGCGCCCAAGATGTGCTTCAATCCGGAAACCGGCACTTACCTCCGTCAATTGAAACAAGGTAAGGTTCTTTTCCAATAAGGTCTGTCGAATACTTATTCGCAAACATCTGCAAATCGCTCTGCAGATAAGCTTGGGGAGACTCCACTGAAGAACCACAAGGAACAAACCACACATGAGCTCAAATTATATACATTTTGTAGAAGCCTCCACTCACCGATACCAAAGCTGTTCTTGTCAATAGCAACGGGCTCATAGAAAAGATAATACAGCATCCGAAGACAATTCGGTGTGATCTGCTTGTCACACTTGCTCAGTTCATTAATTATGTCAGACACTGTATCAGCCGTCTCCGATGAAACGACACCGGTTCCGGGTTGTCCAATAGGACGAGCTGGAGCCGTACGTTCATCACCAGAGCGTTGAGTCAACTTGGCGTCAAAGTGGACAGAAGGTGTCACAAAGTCGACATGCCGTTGGACGTGCTCGGGAAGATGGTACACCTCACAAGCTACCAGTAATTCACATATCAGCTTCTCTGGTAATCGTAGAAGGCAATCAACATCTCAACTCACCCACGTGTTGTTTCTGAGACGTGTGGGTATATACATTGTACTCGGTGTGCATCAGTTGTTCCGCTTCCTCCGCTGTAACATCCAACTGGATCATCTCCTTGTCCGACTGAGTCCAATCCGGTTCTCTTCAATACCCCTCACGACAAGCCAGTTACGGACAGTGTCGACGGTCTCGTCAGGAGGGGCGAACTCGCGTGCAACATCCCCTGCGGTCCAGTGTTTCCCGTGGCTAGGTGATTTAGGATGGGACACGTCGTGGAGGTATGTTTCGATGTGCTCGATATTTTTCTGTTTGAGTGCAAACCGTAAAGGGACGGTGGAGGTACCATCGAGGCGTCTCGTAAGTCCCCAACCCGCAGGAAGTTGCGTGCGGTTTTCATGCACGTTGTAGGGGCTCAGAAAAGGCCCTGCAGCTGAGAGTAGGGCGAGGACGAGGGTCACGAGAGATATCAGCGACGGAAACTGCATTGCCGGTCAATGGCGGCGGTCTACTAGTTCTTGAGCAGAGAGAGGTGAAAGGTGACGTTTTATACTTGGCTGTACCACGGGGTGCAGTCGATAAACCCTTGTGTCGAGTTCGAACGTTGTGGTTGATCATTTGGAGCAACATAACACAAAGACCTTGATCGATCTGTTCGGACCGAGAAATTTCCTGCGGCCGCAGTTGCGAGTTCAGAACTGTGCCCGTATGTTTATTAATGAAATCACTATGGACTATCGCGCACCTCATGAAGTTAGAACAATGGAATCTTATAGTTGTTGTCTTCCCAAGTCTAGTTTGCGACGTGTTGCATTACCAATTATCCAGCGATCTCAGGGTTCTTCAACAGGTCAACGTTACTTTTATTTTGGGGTGACTCACTGTTGGACCATTTTTCCTTGGTAGGGGGGGAACCGGTGCACGATGGCATCGAACTAAATATCATGATAGGTCCTGATGCGGATACAGCAACGATGGCTTATTCATTTTGTTAAGCAACAGAACGGGTGAATTCTTTTAGGAGAGTGCCAAGCTTCGAGATTGACTGATGATCTCGCCTGCTGTTTGCCTCAGCCGAGCGTCAATTGAGCTACTTGAAGGGGCTGGCTCCGTCGCTATAGATACCACGGAAACGACTCGGATCACCAATGCGCTGGACAAGATGACGGTATTAGCAACTGAAACAAGGCGAAAAAAGCTGATGCTCCTGTGCGACTCACGTACGATCCAAAGAAGCACTAGTCAGAACCCTAGTAAATCGGCTCTTGGCTGATCTGGTCAATGCTGCCTTCTCATGTGCTGTGAGATATGGTAGCCTCGAGATGGCTGTCGAGCTCTTAGACCAAGGACGAGGAATCCTATGGAATCAACTTGCAGGCAGATACACTTGCGACGCTCTCATCGTCCTTCACGATCGACTGCCTGTTCATGTTCCCCTGCATTGTTCAGTCAACAATGTCGGTGAACTCTTAGGATCCGTGTGCGTACGGGGGAAACAGAGGGTTTGGGGTGAAGCAATGGTTTGGGAAATGTGTTGAGAAAATGAAAGTCGTGAGTTCGAGCTTGAGGCTAATGGCTTGGGACAGGGTGAGATTGGAACTTCACCTTGAGAGACTCGCGATGGGCATTAGGGCAGTCTTGAAAGAAGTGAATAAGCCCAAACCGAGATGTGCAAGAGAGTAGGCGCCAAAAGACACGAGCAGTCACCAAGCGATCTAGCATCATGAAATCGTAAGCCTGAAATTAGTTCCAGTCTCGCGGAATGAGACGAATGAGTTCAGGCCAAAGTTGGACTGAGTGACTCAGTCCAACTTTGGCCTGAACTCTGAATCATACCTTACACTTTGTGTATTTGCATTGCTCTCGATTCAGGCTCGTCATCGCAGGTCCGAGTCATCAAGGTCTCACTGCTAGTATTTGTCGTCCGGGACTGCTTGGTCAAGCTCTGTTCTTAAAGTCACGTATGCACACCCAGTATGAGTACGCTACCACACGTTGGGGACAAAAGTCAATTGCCCTTTTCCTGATGGACGACCTATCATGATATCCCTACACCTTCATCCCTGCATTGGTACTCGAGACAATCAACCACAACTCCATTCTCCAATCTTGCGTCTGTCCCAGTCTCGTTCTTGACCTGCCTTGTCCCATGCGAGTGACGTAAAGCCCGCTCTACATATTATCCTCCTGATTGTTCCCCCGTAAAGTGGTCTCACCTCAGCCTTCTCACCTGCCGTCTCCCTGCCTTTGACTACCTCTTCTGCTGCATCCTTCCCGCCACGTTCTTGTCCCTTTTGTCCGTCCCTTTCATGCCTGCTAGTTCTCTCGTCTCTGCCCATCTGCAATTGCCCCATCTCATCGTCCTACCCGTTTCCTTCCCTGTCGCCATCGGCCCCAAACTCCCTACACACATCCCTAATTTCTGCCCAAGTCATCTCGATTACCTAACTTTCGATCCTCCTGTCACGCTCCCTTCATCAGCCTTGCTCAATCAAATGCCTCCCGCGGCTCTCATCTTGTCATTGTAAGTCGCCACCACAGGTCCAACATGGAGCTTCGCATTTGCCCATGCGTCACAGCATCATGGCACCTAATATTATGTCGTACTGGTTTAATGAGAGCAGTGACATAGGAGACGAACCAAACCATTAATGCATGTGGGTTCCAACTTGATTCACTGCTGCAGGCTGAACTTTCCTAAGCTGGAAAATTTCCTAAGTGCTGTCGATATGCGAACGGCGCGCGCTGGCTGCAAAAGTTCACTTGACCATGCGAGTGGTTATTAGCTGGAAAGTCTCTCATCTACCAGCGCACTTGTGCCAGCTCGACCAGGAACTTCAAGCTTCATTGTCGAAGAATCTCGGGTTTTTGTAACGCCTAGATCAAACTGATTAATTTTGATAACCAATCGGGTGGTAGTACCGCACTCGCACTACTACGGTTGCAGGAAGGCCCGGGGCCTAGCTCTGAGACATGCAAAAGTGACATGCGCCGAAGCATGCATGTCTCTAGAGGATTCTCAAATTAGTCATACCAGTCTGTCAGTGTACTACTCAAAGAACTCACAACTGCCCAACTGTACTCTGAAAGTCCTTATCGTTAACGATGGGGAGTGGCACACAATAACTAGTATCCTTCTTGTCTAAGGCAACCACAGCCACAGCTGGAGAAGCTCCACGAAATCAGGTGTTCCCACACCAGTGACAGCATCCCATCCAATCGTCGCATTAAAGCCATTCGTACCGCATCCCGGGTTCGAGCCCTCCGTGATGTCATGGAACCCAGAAGCAAACTCGTAGGAGTAAATCTAGAGGGGGGACAGAGAGAAATTAAGAACCTTGTCCTCCCTCATTGTGTCAGTTGATACCGAGCTTACCGTTGGGTTGACGAAACCGATCGTCCCTTTGCCGATAGCAAGTCGAGCATCGTTGATCATCGTGAAGATTGCTCCAATGACTGGGGTGGAAACTGACGTTCCCCAGATGAGCCTAAATGTACCATCGACCTATCCATCGAATGGAGTGATTGAACAACAACAATGAAAATAAAACTATCACATACGGCAAAACTATACCTTGCCCCGTTGGCAGAAATGTCGGGGTACCCGCGAGACTGAATGAATTGTCAGTATTCCACGCTACCAGTCGTGATGGATGAGAAACACCACACCTTTCCAGTCGAATTCCAGATCGTCGGAGGATAGTTTGGGGGGTAGTGCGTCAAATAATTGGTCACAGCATCTTTCTGGTAGTCAGGCATGGCGAAATAGTTGCTGAATCCACCGCCGGAGTAGACTGCCCCCATACATGCCATTTCAGGCTCAAACACGGTTGCGTTCGGTTTCACCATCGTAGCACCAACGCATGTGATGAATGGACAAGTGCAAGGGTACATCGGATTGAAGATCGTCCCATTGCGGGATTGTGTGCCTAAAAAAAATAGCCATCCAGCCACACAACAAGTGAATAGTGCTTACCATCGGGATTAAGACAGAAGCGTTCGTGCGCGGCTACACCATGATCCCCAGAACTGTACAGAATTGTGATCCCCATCAATCCCAGCTTCGCATACTCGACGCACTGCCGCTCGACATAGGACGGGGTGAGGTCGGCTTCATTGTATGAATACGATGTCGAGATGACGTTGGTAGGCTTCACGGTCCCACATGCCTCGGGACCTTTCGTTTGTAAGACTGAGAACGACAACTTTCAGATAGATGAACATACCCTTGTATCCACCGGGTTTGGGGTTAGGATAAACACCATCCACATCGGGATCATCTCCACCATCAAAGGTACAATAACTGCCGTCGATGGCATCAAGGAAATTGTTGAACGATACATCTGCTCCAGTATCTGTTAGATATCAAGAATGATGTACTGGATGCAATCTTACTCTCTATATCATCACCAGTCTGATAGAGTGTCACGGTTTGCTCGCCAGTGACCAACGACATCCCATATTGCAAGTCCATGTTTGACTCCGTATTGTAGATTAAGCTCTGGTTTATGGTTTGTACATAACCTGTGAAAGGATAGATATTACTAGAGTAACGCCCAAGATGTGCTTCAATCTGGAAACCGGCACTTACCTCCGTCAATTGAAACAAGGTAAGGTTCTTTTCCAATAAGGTCTGGCGAATACTTATTCGCAAACATCTGCAAATCGCTCTGCAGATAAGCCCCGGGAGTGAACTCCACTGCAGAACAAAAAGGAACAAACCACACATGAGCTCAAATTATGTACATTTTGTAGAAACCTCCACTCACCGATACCATAGCTGTTCTCGTCAGTAGCAAAGGGCTCATAGAAAAGATTATACAGCACCCGAAGACAATTCGGTGTGATCTGCTTGTCACACTCGCTCAGTTCATCAATCATGTCAGACACTGTATCGGCCGTCTCCGATGAAACGACACCGGTACTGGGTTGTCCAATAGGACGAGCTGGAGCTGTACGTTCATCAACAGAGGAACGAGTCAACTTGGCGTCAAAGTGGACAGAAGGTGTCACAAAGTCGACATGCCGTTGGACGTGCTCAGGAAGATGATACACTTCACAAGCTGGTTAACCTCATATCAGGTTCTCTGATCATCGTAGGAAGCAACCAATATCTCGACTCACCTACGTGTTGTTTCTGAGACGTGTGGGTATACACATTGTACTCGGTGTGCATAAGTTGTTCCGCTTCCTCCACAGCAACATCGACCTGGATCCATCCCCTTGTCCGACTGAGTCCAATCCGGTCCTCTTCAATACCGCTCGCGACAAGCCAGTTACGGACAGTGTCGACGGTCTCGTCAGTAGGGGCGAACTCGCGTGCAACATCTCCTGCGGTCCAGTGTTTCCCGTAGCTAGGTGATTTAGGATGGGACACGTCGTGGAGGTATGTTCCGATGTGCTCGATATTTCTCTGCTTGAGTGCGAACCGTAAAGGGATGGTGGAGGTACCATCGAGGCGTTTCGTAAATCTCCAGCCCGTAGGAAGCTGTGTGCGTTTTTCGTGCACATTGTAGGGGCTCAGAGGAGGCCCTCCATCTGAGCGTTCAATGGTTGCACTTGTGAGTGAATCAAGGATTGCACCCGAGAGGAGAGCAAGAATGAGGGTCACGAGAGATATCAGCGACGGAGAGTGCATTGCTGGTCAATGGCGGCGGTCTACTAGTTCTTGAGCAGAGAGAGATGAAAAGGTGACGTTTTATACTTGGCTGTACCACAGGGTACAGTCGATAAACCCTTGCATCGAGTTCGAACGTTTTGGTTGATCATTTGGAGTAACACGCCACAAGACTTAGATCCATCTGTTCGGACCGAGAAATTTCTTGCGCCGCAACTGCGGTTTAGAACTGTGTGCGTGTGTTTATTAATAAGAGATCATTACGAATTATCGCGCACCTCATGAAGTGAGAAGAATGGAATGTATTTGTTGTCTTCCTGAGTTCAACAGGTTAGCAATGCTTTCGTTTTTGGATGATTTCGGGAACCGGTGCACGATGGCATCGAATTAAGAGTCCTGATGCATATATAGCAACGATGGCCTGTCCATTTTGTTAAGCAACGGAACAGACGAATCATTTTAGGAACATGCCAAGCTTCTGGATTGACAGACGATCTTGTGCCACACAAGAATCATCTGGTCTCAACTGCTGTTTTCTCAAGTCGAGCGCCAATTCGGCTGCTTGAAGGGGCTGGCTTTGTCGGCATGGACATCGCTAGAACGACTCAGATCACCAGCACGTAAAATGATGGTATCAGAGACTGAAACGAGGTAGAAAAGGTTCAAGTTGGCGGTCCTGAGCCCTGACAGTGTGGAATGGATGATCCAAAGAAGCAACCCTAGTTGATCGTGTGATATGAGTGAGCAATTTTCCTTATACTCAGGGGTGGGAACTCAGTTAGTAATCAATGTGAACCCAGATATTTAAAATACTCATTAATTATTTAATAATTATTTGCCGGATCATTTCACTAGATGAAGCATTTGAAGAAATAAAGGGAGTTAAGGAGGGATCGAGTGTCGTGTGGCAGCTTGGTTCGTGTCAGGTTGTTTTTTGGGGTATACGATTCATGACATGTAATAATATCCAATTCCTCCAATAACGAACTGCAACAAGCTACCAGAATACCTCCGTTCGAAAGCCTACACTCTACCAGTTAATCTTGGCTTTAAATTCCCTGTCTCATTATGCGAGAATACCACGAAGCGCTTCTTTGCTCACATGTGCGCGAGGGGTGAGTCGACAAGGGAAAACATTAGGATGGCTAATATTGATCAGAACAGGGAACAAAATCAAGAATAAAAGCAACCCGAGCATACTCTGTTATCCCACTTGTAAATGTCGCCTCGAACTGGACGTCGTTTCCATCGGTATCTTTGGCAAGGTTAAAATCAAGCGTGGCTAGCATTGTCACGATGGCGCTCCACAGAGATGCATCGGCTGCATGTCGGCCTGGATATAATAAAGAGGATTTGTATGTCATTTCGGCGTACACTGTCCTCGGAGTGTGATGGGTTACCTGGACATCTTCGCCTCCCAAATCCAAAGATGTACTCGCCAGGGTGGTCGTCTGTTAATCTCCCTTCACTATCCAAGAATCTTTCAGGCATGAATTTCTCCGCATCGGGGTATCGAGATTCGTCGCGCGACATTGCCCTACATGAATGGTGAATAACTCTTATGCAGCTTTTTCTAGGGCACGTAGAGAGCATACCAGGCGTTTATGAAGATGGTTGCTCCTGATGACCTCGTTTGGATGAGCAAATAGCATATAGACGTATGGCATGCACACCTTTTGGTAAGTAGTAACCATTATAGATGTCATCGCACATGATGGTGCGCGGAATAACTTCAGAATGATTAGGATCATTCTGAAACGAAATCCGAGTCCTAGCACGCACGTGTCGGTAAAACTGGTCTCCATCTCAATGTTTCTCGCACGATTGCGTCGATATATGGCAAGGACTCTCTGTCCTCAAACTCTGGGAGCTTCTCAGTTCCGACAACACTATCAATTACCACTTGAGCATGCTTCCAAATGCGAGGGTTCTGAACCATTGCAAGCAGGAACGTCATCAATGCCGAGCTTGTCTGTAAAATCCGTAAGCAATGTAGCCTAACTTCATGGACCCCGTACACACTGTTTCTGTGGAGCCTATGTAACCATTCGGTGAGATCTACCCCTTATCATATCCCCATGAACAGCAAGACCTTACCGACAAAAGCAGTTGCGGAAGCGTGCTTGATAGCAGTCTCATACTCCAAGCTACGCGAGCCACTTTTCTCCATCCGAGTAATGTGGTCCGATACCATTGCGACATTCATGTGGTCCTTGGATTCCTACAACAATTCCTGATCATGATCACCGAACTGTTCGTAAGACTTACCATGCGCTTCTGGACGTATTGGTATGGTGTCTCGATCATCTTGTTCCTCCATTCATATGCCACCTTTGTCTCACGACTAATCCAAGATCCTGGAAACCAACCGGGTATATGGAGTACTTTATAAAATGATTTCAATGACGTCTTTTCCTCAATTCAACCATACGGTCCCTTACAAAAAGGGAAAATCTTGACAAGGAGTATTTTCCCGGGGGCCAGTCCTGGCAAGGATGTTTGGAGGTGCTTGTTCATAATCGACACCATGGGGTCATTACGAGGAATTGGTTCGTAGTCATACACCGCAGACATGGCAACCGAAGCAGAAAACCTGGATTCATCCAGGCTATGGCAAAATCTATCCAAAGTTGATGCATGTTCTTACGTGTTAAAATGAGATCGATACTCGTTAGGATCGTCGATAATATTGCAAATTAATTCTTGGGCTCCCCGGAGCTGCATAGGGCGAAAAGTGATGGCGGCCTTTGCATTGAACGTCTGCTGGAATATTCGCCGGCACAGCCTCCAATGTTCACCATATGGTGCCCAGGCAAGGTTGCAATCCTGTCCATAGCTGCGGGGACATTAATCATCAGTTTTTCGGTTAGTACATGAGAGACTGACGGCTTGATGGTCACAACAAATGGACGATCAGAATATAGCTTTGATCGTTTATCGAGTAGCTCCGTGGCGATCGAGGTCGAGTTCAGGACAATAGTGTCGGTACCCAACAGTCGAAAGTATATTATATCACCTAAGGAACTCTCAGCGTCTCGTACCCGGATACTAAACCCCACTCACCATACTTTGCCCGCCATTCTGTATACGTCAACCAGGGAAGTTTGGCATTAACAGAGAGGACACTGCCTAAGAGAGGGAGCGGTGTAGGACCAGGGGGGAGTGGATAACCTTTCCCTTCTATACAGTGTTTTAGAAACCGCAGAGCCATGTCCAGGGTCGCTACTGTGAGGAATATCAGCGCCGCCAGAAGGGTAGTTGAGATGTACCATCCCATCCTTTGCTGCAGAGAAACAGATGGGGGAAGGAATGAATCCCGTCGAGTCGCAAGATGTCGTTTTTTATATCTACTAGGAGATTTCATATAGCAAATCTGGCACTGAAACATTCGCGGAGGCAAAAATGCCATTGTGTAACGGTAGATCAGATACCGATCGAGGATTAAAAGGGCCTTGCGGAACAGTGAAGCATCGTTCTCGTGAGAGTAAGAAGACCAGTAACGGATATGTACCTTTTGACCAGAAGTCAATTTGGCGCATGTCTTTTGTCGCTCGCGCACAGTCCGCATCAACCACAATAAGCATTACCATGTCTGAACGATGGTGGAAATTGTATGTAAAATAAGGTGTGCAGTCAGGCTTGCACCACTTGGTTAAATCATGTTTCTGGGCTCTTTCTAAGCATCTTGCCCATTCATAAGGGAATCTAGACAAGGTGGAGCTGTCAGCGCCCTCTGAAGCCCACGATCCCAGTTGCTCCCCGGCATGTGTAGCAACCACGGCACTTTGCTTATCGAAGTAGCAGGTTGAAGGTCCGAATGTTTTCCTAGTCCTGCCGGGACTACTCGGGAAATTCCAACAGATGTTTGGTGTTCTGATCTAAACCCGCAGAACGTGAAAATTGAGCGCTACATCGACGGGCAACTTGACAGGACCGTACCTGATAGTTGCTGTCGAATTAAGCATCCCAAAAACTATGTCGTGAAGGCCGAAGAATAGGAGGAAAGTGTTGAAAAAGTGTTGGAGAAGCCTGAATGGTCGGAATAAACAGCAAGAAAAGGTGAAGCTAACCATGATGGAAGTGACACTACACTGGCTAAGTTCCAAGTATGCCACTGTGGGAGTGATAGTGGCTGGATCTGATTTCGTTCGGATCACTGTCAATGCCTCGGCACAGTCACCACAGTACCTGTGATTGTTGCATTGATTGGCATTCTTGCTCTAAAGGGATTTATCCCACAAACAGTGTTGGAAAGTCGTGATGTTAAGGCCGAGTAAAAGTTCGAGATTTGCCTGATGCAACCATCATGGGTCGCTAACAGTGAGCGATTAACTGAACAACCAGCGTGTGAATATCTACGCTTTGTTCATTCACATATGAAGATATTCCCAAGCTTCGTACCTACTACTATAAGATTGTACCAGGTTCAGAGATGCGCGTGCTGGCAAGATGCCTGGGTCGCCGAAGCCAACGTACTGAAGCCAGCGTGATTTTATCTCTGCTTGAGTGTTTCCCTCATGAATCCCGGGTATCCGCTCTCAACCTCTTTCTTAATTTCCTGTGTATACGCCACGAGTCCTCCGAAGTAATCGTACGTCTCCCGTATTTTTCCTGGGATATTGGCGCCATTATACCAGCTGTTCGCCTCCGAAATTAACGTGGCATTACAGATATCAGTGACGTGTTTCTTGAACGTCAATGCAGCATGGGTTGTTGGCGTAAACTTGGTGATCTGGTGCTCGCGCAGGTACGCAATCGTTTGGGCTACCCATCTGCCTTGAACTTGTAGACACATCACTCCGCCGCAGAATGCCGTTGGTCCATGTGGACCGTACGTGAAAAACAGATTCGGAAAGTTGTCGATCGTCATACCCAAACTGCACGTGTTCAGAATCTGGGTAGTTTGAAGGTACGTTGTACTTACTAGGTCATCACACCGTCTTTCCAGTGATCTTGAATAGTTTCGCCGTTCAAACCGCGTAGATCGATTTGGGTAAATCCACCCACGTAACTATCGAATCCTGTCCCATTTCAACCATCGTTTCAACCTGTCGGACAGGGTGCCATTTGCGCACCTGTCGCAAAGATAAGCACATCAAATTCATACTCTTTGTCGACTGTCTTGAGACCATTCTCGTTTATCTCCAGAATAGGTGCCGCATTGACATCGACGACATCGACATTGTCTTGGTTGAATGTCTCGTAGAAGGTTTGCTCCAGAGAATGGCGTTTAGTTGCCACAGGATGGGGCGGTACCTCTGGCGCCAACAAGGCGCGTTTTTCGGGGTCTTTGATGCGCTCGCTGACCTTTTTTCTCCAGAATGCGTAAGCTACATCGTTGCTGGCCCTGTTGAAGATGAGGTCTTTGTAATTGCTTGCTGTATAGCCAGGTTAGAAAAGGTACTAATACGCTGTGCCGAAACGCACTTAAGAAGTTGAACCCCCCCAAATCCCATAATTTCTCGAAAGTCGATTCTCGTTCTTCTTCGCTAACGCTCATCATCGATTGCGGAATCACCTCTCCGAAGGCCCCAGTAAACGTCGTTTCCAGCTTCTTGAATAGCTCCTCGTACACGGGCTTGAAATGGTCCTGCACTTCCTTGCTCACACTATATTGTCTCATCGGGAGTGCCAGGTTTGGAGTCCGCTGAAAGATGGTCAGTTGGGCAACCTGCGCTGCTTTCTCAGCACGCTTGCGTTCGCCACGGACTTGGATGTGGCATACCTGTGGTCCAATTTCTTGAATCACTTGAACGCCGCTTGCCCCAGTACCAATGACTCCAACTCGCTTTCCGGTTATCTCTGTACCTTCCTTCGGCCACCTGCTTGTGTGACAACTTGGTCCTTTGAACGTCTCGCGTCCTTTGATGTCGGGCAGATAGAATTTGGATGCAAATCCCTGGGTTAAATTGTCGATTATCACGTCAAATGAACGATATTCGATGCTCTCACCGTGCAGAGGATCAAATGGCGTGCAGAGGCCCTGTATAGATCCCCCCTTCGCTCGCCAGTGACGTGCCAAAGATGCAATCGATCATCCCAATGAGCTTGCTTCACCACCGTATCAAACTGACAGTTTGGGCGCAGATTCATCTTATCTGCTACGTACGCAAAATATCTAGGGGAAATCGCACATGTCAAGATGGGATATGGTTCACGATCACAAGGCGAAAACACATACGCTTGCAGCTCTTTCTGACTTGGAAATTTCTCTGACCATGTCCAATCTTTCCACAGCTCGGGAATTGCTAACTCGTAGGCTGGAATATGACTGTCCACGCGTGCGCCGGGATACGTGTTCCAGTACCATACGCCTCCAAAGTCCGAACCTGCCTCGATCACGATGCAACGCAGCCCGAGTTTGCGTAGCAGAATGAGCTGATGAACACCACTAAATCCAGCACCAACGATGATGGCGTCGTACTGTTCTTCTTCTGTCATCGTCGCGGCGAGTAGCAAAGGAATCGCGGGCCGAGAAGCCGCCAAAGGCATATTACGCAGCCACACTTGTCATGTCAGCCGATCTGAGTTTAAAAATCGGTGGCAACGACTAAATTAGCCCCTTGCTATGTGATCGATACTTAGCTATACCTCTGCAAGATTTTTGCCAAAATGTCCCAAGCAGCCAAGTGTTGCTGCTGTGTCAATTTCTAACTACATCGCACTTGGGAAAACATGAGCAACCAGATGATACGCATATGCGCCGCAGCATCTACCTGTAGTGTGCTGATTCTCTCGGAAGGGGTGAGTGCTATTTCCAATGTACTCGAGTTTTGCGATACTGGTTCAGTCACTTCATATAACTCGACAACCTTGCCGATATCTAGTCTTGTGACCAGACCGTAGAATGAGCAATCGATGGCTACCCTCATGATGCACACGGTCTGGCTACTAGATTGACTAGTATCAATGTCTTAGGGTTAACTTCATATTGATCTTGTTGTCCCATAAATACTTAGGGGAAGTTCGGCCCTGGCCCATCAGCGGTAATACCGTAACACCCGCCCCAGATCGCTCACATAAACGTGTTATCGATCGAGAGCTGCAACTACGTTTCCCCATAAGCCGACTGTCTCGTTCTGTACAATGGCGCGTGTTCGGAATGCTTCTCACAGAACTCGCGCAGCGGCCAACTGAAGGTTACAAAGTATTAGGATGGGTCCACTGATGAGCCTCTTGCCGTCGGGTCCTTTTCCGAACTGAATTTCACTGCCCTCTCAAAGTAATGTGCCCCGGGGCGCGAATATTAGGATTGGTTGGAACCATTCGAAAGAAGTATTTGACCTAATCAATGGATCAGTAATTATGACGAGGTATCAATGAAATCGCACCTCTCCACCGTCATCCTTTGCCTCGATCCCCCACTTCAATTTATCGTAGGAGGTACGAGCATCCTGCTGCATATTCATGGCATTGCGGATGTTATTCAGATGGGTCAGGACGTCATCTCCTGCGGCGGCACCGGCAAACATCGCTATATACTTCAAAGTATCTGGCTAAATGAAAGTTATCAGGAAACAAGTGGTGATCGCAATAGTTCGATGCAAACCTTTCCATGTACAGAAGTTGGAATGATGTGTGCAAGAGCAGGGTCAATTCCAGCATCATCAAATGGCACAAATTCCGTGCCAGTCAACAGACAGAAATTTCCATCACGTTTAAATGACTGCTCAGTACGGTTATCAGGAGGATGGTATAGCTCCGAGATGTGTATATACGCACCAATCCCTTTAAGAGCTCTTGGTTTCGTTTCCCCAAACCTCCTTCTTCGTTGACTTGCTGAAGGAGCTTGTTCGTCTCCTCGTTGATGACTTCACTGACAGAAAACGCGGTACTTGTCCCAGATTTTCGCCTTATTGGACCCAAGACTGCCGCATTGATGATGTCAAACGTCTAAAAGCGATTTGTTTTTACTCACATGCGACACTAAGATGAGTAAAGAACTCTGTTGCCATGTCGAATACAGGCTTCAAGTTGACGTCTTTGGCATCTAATCCCCGAAACAACACCTCGAAGATCTTTTGCGCCGACACGAAATCCTCCCCCTTCAAGCTTTCGACCGCGAAAAACGCAAGTGAGCCTGTACGATCGAATGATCAAGTTCCTGACTGACTATTTTCCTTCAGTTTTTCATCACAAGTCCCGAGTCATTTCCAGAAATGATCTAGCACCTCACTACCCAATCTTTGCGATTCCACAATTAAGAAGTACAAAAGTTTAGAGGTGGCGACCCGAAATCTGTCACCGAGTCGTTTTGCTGATGCTTGGATCCGTTTCGTATCACCCCCGGAGTTCCACAGGTCGTTGTATTCAAGGATTGCCAGAGCATGTTGTTCCATTGTTACTGTAGGCGATGTCGTAGTTATTTAGCATGGAAATTGGGAACTCCGCGAACGTTTGGCTTTCCGAGCCCATAGTAAGTACTATCATAGGGCAAGACGATGTCGAGTAGCGTCCACTGATGGGCCTGACGCGCAGCGCCAAACACGCGCCAACTCCAACTTGAACGAGGAGTACCATACCAGTTTCCCGGCTCGTCTGCTTACCACTACCAACCATTTGATCCAATGTTCTACAATTGTTTCAAGTCTCGGTTTCCCAGCCGAATTACTCCCTAACATCGTATGTCCAATGTAGTCGATTCTGACCATATTCAAGTAGATGGGGCCATACTAAAAAGATATGATACGTGCGGTAAATACTCGTCACATTTCGACCGACTAGACAACATCAGAGCATACACTAAATCTCATATAACTATCATTTCTAGGCTTGTATAGGGCTCGCGCACTTGGACCGTTTTCCGGACGACTGATTCTCACAGGCTTAATGCATTCATCAAACAAGCGAGTACGACCGACATTGCTTGGATCGCACATTGGTAAGGACGGTCCCGCAGCCGCATGTCAGCATCTCTTCCCTCCGTCTCTTTTTTTCTCATGCAACCGGGGCCCGTATTCCTCGGAACGTCCCGACAGGCCCTTTTTTTGGTTGAAACGCAGAGGTGATGGCAGCCGTCAATCGCCATGATTTCGATCGTTCATACGTGTACTTGTGCAGGTTGCATAGTATATAATGCATCCACTCGCCATGAGTGAAGTTGTAAGCACCGTGCCTTGACCGCACTGTACCATCCTCCATCCATATAGCCTAATTTCCTCTCTGACGCTGCGACAGTCTCAGGACCATCTGAAACCCAGAGGCAAGAAAAGTGGTAAGGTGATTGTGATTATCCTCAGTACATGAGTGGGAAATCTTTGGTCCATGAATATCCTGTATGTTCCTATCACAATACCACACAGTACTAACACAATCATACTGGAAGTTCGTCCAAGCATTACAACATGATTCTGGGTCACATCTTGTGATGGACGTGAGTGGGGACTAGATGTCATCAGCATTGGTGAATATACATGGCTACACTCATGAATTCGTCAAATGGTGCGTACCAGCTAAACACGGAAGAAAGCAAGTATGATATCTACAGAGCCTCCATCAAAAAGACGTTTCCGGTGCTGATGTCGCGGTGTGGAATCTTGACCACTTTGGATGCGGATGAGTGAGCTTCCAGTTCATATGTCAGTGGGGTCCATGCGTATATGGCTTCAGGTGCCCACCTTTTACACTCTCTTGGATAGCTGTAATAACCTCACGTGGGGTGGCAGGTTGTTTATCTGCGACAGAGGCGTGTGGTTTTGTATTCCGAGTGTTCTCGTTTCGATGGGTGGTAGTAGGCATGCTAAAGTCGGCACTTTTGAGAGGGTGCAAAGTTGGAGTCAATTGTAAACCACGTAATATTTATTCCCTACAATTACGGAGGGCACTGATGGAATTAGTCCCCCAAAGGCTGCCATTGTTCTCAACCTTGGTGTGGTTTCTGTCTTTTTTTTCGTCCGGTCAGGAAAAGCCACTAGGTTTATTGCTTTGACCATGCCATGAGGTACACTGATTAGGTCAAATGGTAGTTGGTTAATAACCTTGTTTCGGTCCAAGTCACGGAAAGGACTCAAAGGAAATGTTTTGTCGTGCACACATCTCGGTCAGGTGACACATAGCAATATTGAACACCCTCCTTTTTTTTAGCATGTTGAACTTTCGAAAGTGCTCTCATCCGAACGTAACATGACGTCGACATGCGGTTTGAAGGTTCTAAATCATCCACTCTTGGTGGTTTTAAAAGTGCGTTGGTTATTTTGTATCATACTGCTCTTACCCAAGACCTAGTCCGACTTCCACTGGCCCATCTCGCACAGCTCTGTGTTGGTTCTGCCAGTGGTACATTCCAGTTTATCGTGATTATTTTCCACAGAGAACAATGCAATGTGGACCTGACTGTAGGAAGGGATGTGACCCGGGATTGAATAGGGAGGTCATCTGCACAAAATGTACCTGGCAATACCGGTTCGATATGCCCAACATTGGAGCTATGCCTGAGTACAAATCTATGAAATGCTCCATGAATATGGAACGCCCCAGCCCTACTACACCCCCGATCATATTACTAGTGGCGACCCTGACGGTAACGAGACGAAAGCGGAAGAGCTTGTGAATGCGACACCATTGACTGTATGTCAAATCAATGACTCAGATCTCCCCACTATCGGCTCATGTATGGGATCGTAGGATGTGCCATCTCCGCCTTCGAATGCACGGAGATTGCTACTGCCGTATTTAGTGCATTGAATTTCAGGTATGTTCACTCAGGACTATAGGAAGTGATAGATTTGAAGTCGCAAAAATCTTCCATCATGATGTAAGTGCCAAAAACACCATTTTGATGGACAGGACTCAGGAGGGCCTGTTGATTGTTTGGAAGCTAGTGCAGTATGTAGACGAGGTTGAAAGCAGGTGACCCAAATGCACGGTAAGCAAGCGCATTGTCGCCCATCTGTGTATTGGCCCCACTAATGTGAGCTTGATTAGGAATTCATGTTTGCAATTCACTTCTGCAGCCGGCCAAGATTCACACGTTCACAGATATGATCTCGGGTTAGTGACTATCGTCACGAACACGACTGTTTCCCTGGCCTCTTGAGTGACTGGCATACGCTGTCAATAGGACGGGTACGTACTACTACTAGTAGGGAAAGACGTCTCGATGGCTAGCCGCTAAAGCGAACACTGCCACTAGGTGGCGTTCTTCCAAAGTTAAGGTTTGTCCCCACGGTATGGAGACCTTGATAGTATGTCCCTGGGAATTCGGCTCTTGATGGGCTATGTGTTCTTCCATTGATAGACTCAGCACGGTGACTTTCAACTCAAGTCACCCCCCAAAATGGTTGACAGGGAGGTCGTGGAACATTGAAGCCCGACGTCAAGGAGGAGGAGCCACCTCCGGGCCTGAGACTCTGACTAGACACTCAGTACTCAGCCGCGTCGGTGGGATCGAACTCACCACAACAGGCTGCCAGTGGGGTTCTCAGACTAATTTTCATCTGCTTCGACTCCACGTTGTACATAACGCTCTCGCGATTATCATGGTAAGCGGGGATAATTCCGAACAAGCAAATAACAGGACTCGAGTACTCGACTTGAACCCCCACCCCCCAGTCGTCTTATTTAC
>JBBPLC010000085.1:0-84555 GCA_038089535.1 Hemileccinum rubropunctum
ACATTCATTATCATTTTATTCGTTTCACTGTTGAAGATGGTTCTATTCACTTTCTTTATTGTCTGTCAGATGACATGATTGCTGACACTCTTACAAAGGCTCTGCCAAGCATTAAAGCCAAACATTTCACATTTGAACTTGGACTACATCCTTCCGTTTGAGGGGGAGTGTTGCATTATTCTCAGTACCAAATGGACTCGGCTAGATCCACATTACATAATCACATAGATAACCTTCATCTCAATGCGTCTCTACACCTCAGTCGCTGACTCCATCAGTACTGAGGTATGATCCATTCATTGCTACTCCACACCTTGTACTTATACATTTGTAGTCGTACTTCTACAGCATAACATCGTGATGACATCAGGGTCTAGGCCTCAGGTCTTGTGGGAGGTCCCATGGTCACATGCACTAGTCACATGACTTTGAAAGTGAAAAGAAAGCATTAAGTATGAAAGTGAAGCAAAAGTGAAAAATGTAGTGTATAGGTCCTGAACTATAACATTCCTACTGATTAGTTATAGTGTGTAAACTCATATACTTGCCACCATACTCCCCTAACTATAATCCCATTGAACAAGCCTTTTTTTCTATCAAATCTTACTTGCGCCACCATGAGGACAATCTTTTGGTAATGGGAATTGTCTGTGCTTGTCAAAGTATCACGCCTGATAAGGCAGAGGGCTATTTTTGAGCATCTAGGTATATAGCATAGAGGTAGTATGAAATACAACATATACTACCTAGTACTACAGAAATGGATGAAATGTGTCCATGTCATTGACCTAATCCTCGACAACAATGAAACCCTTTGGAATGGGAAGCCACTGGTTCTGTGAGTCACACTCATAATAGAGATCAAGATCAACACCCAATGGGTCATCACTGCCACCTGGTTGCATCAGGCCTGCCAAAAAGTGAGAACTGCCACCATCATGGTATTGCTTCTTGTATGTAACCCTTTTCTTTGATGGTAGTTTTGGGGACCTGATTCAGCCTGGCTCTGTGCCCAATGACATTGAGATATTGCTCTGCTTTTGTTTGCCATCAGGACCATTCCACCAAATAGCACTACCTTGTTGGAGTTGAAGAATGTCACCTGTTGAAATACCAATTCTGGAGAGTACTTTCTTATCAACATGATCAAGGATGTCTGGTCCAATGCCTTGAAGTGCAAGTGCACCCTCATACATGGATGCATTGAGCACACCAAGGTGTGTTTCAGCATAGGAGAGGAATTGCATAAGCTTAGATGGTGATGGAACAGGTGGGAAGATGGGCTGTTCAACAGATTTGCATGTCAGCATTACTGGAGGTGCAATGGGAACATTGGTGGCCACAGTGGTGGAAAAGGATGGTGACTGCAGGAGACCAGAGTTTGTGAGCATTTGGAGAAGGAGCACCAAGGTCAATGAGTTGATGTCTATTGCTAGACTTGGAGCAGGCGCCTGTGGTTTTCATGATGGGTGTAAAGAGGGTGCTCTGTTGGCACAATTGAATGATTTGATGTTCAGTGTGTTGGTTAGTATAGCCATCCCTTCCTCCTGTAAACCAGTGGTTAGAGTATTCTCGTGACAAAAATAAAATTGAGATTTACTAGTGTGTGGCACCTATCCAAAATCATGGCTGGAGTGAGTGGAACGGCAAAGAACCAACTTCAATGAGAGCAGCCTAGCTAGGATGGCCCGAGTGTCACCTAGAACAATAAATACAAGGAGAAGCCCAATAATGGTGGCAAGCCGGCAAATGAGAGGAATGAGCAGTACTCAAGTGTACTCAGGCCCCACAATGTGGAGGGTAAGACAAATGAATAAGACTAGCTAACCCAGTCACATCACTACCCTATATATAGTGATACCCTATCGTGCACAGACCAAGCTGTGTACTCTAGGGTAGATAAAGAAGTAAGGAATGTGGGTAGTGTGAGGCATGACATCATAGTGATGTCATGGATCTAGGCTAGTCTAGGGTGGTTTGTAGGCACGTGATCATGGGAACTAGCACATGCCTCTAAGGTACAATAAATAATAGAAAGGTGGCTAAGTCACATGATCATGGGAAGTGGTCACGTGACCTCAAAAGTAGAAATTGTAAGTCCAGGATAAGGAGAATCAAGAGAACATAACAGTAAGTGGTAGTGTCGTAGCCCAAACTACAACAGTGAGTGGGAATGTTCCTAATGGACCAACATACATGAGCACATCATTTGGTCAGTCTTGTAACAGGTGTAAAGCTTGATACACCAATGGCTGAGGTGTGAGTCATAGTCAGAGAATCTGAGTGGCAGACTCTGTTGACCTCACGAGTGATACATTTGAGCAGCACAATGAACATGCATATACCTTGTCAATATCCTTATTGGTTGTCTCACTCTCTTTGTTCTTGAGAACACCTAAAACAGGGAGTTTCTGGACTTCCTTCATGTTAACAAAGATCTTGGTTATGGCAGGATTGCTAGCTTGAATCTTTTTCACCATCTTTTTGTAGTCTGTGTCATTGTTGACATCCATTGCATTGCTGGGGTGCTGGCTAAAGAGGTAGAATAGACAGTATTAGCAGTAGTATGAATAATAAAAAAAGCAACTGACCTTTTCATCTTTGGCAGCACATACTTGAGTGGAAAATTGATCTTCTTTGACACCTTGTATTGATCCTGTCCATGCTTGTTGAGTATGCTTTGCAGAAAAGCAAGGTAGTTATTCAGATTGGCAGAAAAATGCAATTTCTTGATCTTGACAGATTTCTCTTCCTTCAAGATAGATGCCTTGCCCTTAGATGTCCTCTTCTTGAGAAGGGAGTAGACAGTCAGAGAGATGGTGAATATGTAGACATTTTCTGAGTCACTTGCTGACAATGATGGAGCCATGGTAGATGAGGAAGGAAGTGTAACAGTTATACACTCAAACAGGCTACAATGCATTCAGAGTCCTGCCCTGGTGGTTTCTGATGGTCGAATTTTCAAACACATTTTCCATGTAGTTTTGCAAACTGCTGTAAGTATGAAAAGTAAAGAAAAGTAAAAATATAGTGTGAGGCCTGTGAACTATAACAGATCTAGTATACACAGGTACAAACCCTAGAACAGCATATAAGGGTGCACCTTCAGTGCTCCCTTTCTCCCCAGTCTTGTTCTCTTGTTGTCCTCCCAGTTCTCTCTTGTTCTCTCTTGCTTCCTCCTGTCCTTCACTTGCTATGGCTCTAGTGGCCTTATCCTGGTTTTCCTTCTTGCTCTTGTTATTGCTTCTGCTCTAGTCCTTGCTCTATCTATTATCACTCTTGCAATCCATTGCCTTGTCCTTGCCCTTGCACTCATTATGTTCATATCCCTAGAAGTGAAACAGAACCAACAACTATGAGATGAAACCCTAATTTAGGGGTAAGCAAGTTCAGCAATAACACCAATGGAGCAGGATCAGATATTGATCCAGATGTGGAGAACAATGATAAGGTCAAAGGCATCAATTGCAATAAAGCACAAGTAAAACATAAACAAGTGTCTAATAACAGGGATGAAGTTAGCAAATGCAATAGAAGGAGTAGTACTGAAATGAGACCAATAACTCAATGGAGACATAACTCTGATCTTAGGGATATGGTGACTTCTGCAATGGTAACAATATTGCAGGTTCAGGAGTTGATCCAGATGTGGATGAAGATGATAAGTCCAAATGCTTCAATTGTGATAGTACAAAGATAAAACATAAACAAGGACCCAATAAAAAGGGTCAAGATGGCAAGTGCAGAGAAGGAGTAGTACTTGGAAAGATCCTGGCCCCAAGTGGAGAGGGAATTAAGTGAATAGGACTAGAGAAAGAGACAACTATGAGGTACAGTTTATATAGGAATTATGGATGGGTTTAGGGCAAGTCATCTGAGTCCTAAATAGTTTAGGGCTGGGATAGAAGAAGAGAAATGAGATAAACACAAGTATGGCAAGAAGTCTGTGTGGAAAGGAAGAAGCATACTCATGAGAAAAAGATAGGAATGAAGATAACATAAGGCATGATATTATAGTGATGTCATTGGGCTAGGCCCCAAGTCATGTGATGTTCTCACAGTCATGTGCACTAGATCATGTGACTTGAAAAACAGAAAGAAAATGATAAGTATAAAATGAAGTGAAAGAAAACAAAAACATATCATGAGGTCCTTGAACCATAACAGTACTTGTGAAGATCCTGGCCCCAAAGAGGGAATCAAATAAATAGGACAGGGAAATAGACAATATAGAGATACAGTTTATATAGTGACTAGTGATTGGTTTAGGGTAGATCATTCAAGTCCTAAATAGTTTAGAGCTGGGAGAGAAAAGGAAATGAAATGACATGAGGCATGATATCATAGTGATGTCATAGGCTAGGCCTCAGGTCATGTGATGTTCTCACAGTCATGTGCACTGGTCACATGACTTCAAAAACAGAAAGGAAACAATAAGTAAAAATAAAGTAAAGAAAATAAGAAACATAGTGTAAGGTCCATAAACTATAACAAGAAGCCCTTGGCCAACAACCAGTCCTAGACAAAGGATTAGTTGTTACACCATGGGCTAAGGTTGAGTTACCTGGATTGGTGAGGTCATGGTAATGCTTTGTTGATATGCTCTACTGACAACATATTCAAAAGCCTTAATGTTAGAAGTGAGTCTTAGGGGCTACTCAGGGATCCACTAAGTGGTCCACTTATGGGGTCACTGGAGGGGGATTCCTTTGCGTTCACCACATAGTCAAAATCAGACCTTGTGAATGTTGTGTGTAAAAATTTCCTGCATATTTAAAATAGTTACTATTCTTTAATCTTGCTACAAACTCAGAACATGCAACTGTAACTTTTTATATACCTATTTAGACTTGTCATAAGATCTGTCTTTGAAACACTGTCTGAACATCAACATGAATATGTACTTGCATCTGAGAACAAACACATTTGGCCTCTATAGTTGCATATTAGGTGTACATATATTCATGATCACAAAGTTTGCATGCCTGACAACTGCATATCTAAACTATTGTCTACAACATGATCCAAAAATAAATAATATTACTTTTCATAATTTGAAACTCTGATATCCCAGAAGAAAATATTCTTCGCTGCAGGCGAAATATGCTCTCAGATGCTAGTGAATATGTTAGCAAAAATTTTCCTACCTTGCCTAAGGTGTAAACAAGTTTATATGTGGCGTGAGAATAACCCTTCAGTGTGCGCAATTGCAGGTAACTCCAAATCCTCAGTATGTTCCTCTTCAACTTCAGCACCTACCGAATACTAAGGCAAGCATATCCTGATTCACGATCTGCAACTCGTCGCTGGATTACATCCCTCGAGGAGGAAACCGGCGCTGTTGCGGATGAGTGTAAAGGTCTTCCTAATTTCTTTGACGGGGCATATGAGGAAGTTTTGGACGCTTGCCAGAAGGAAAGCAGGATAGCATGTGTAATCCTCGTTTCCGCTGAACATGATGATGATCCTGAATTCAAGCGGTCAGCCATCTCCCCTGTTGACGACCATGCAACTCACGTGCTGTCAGATCAACTCTCACCAACCCAGGGTTCGTCCGCATGCTGAGCGAAAACAACTTTATTGTATGGGGGGGAGATATCAGGGACAATGACCCTTGGGATGGTTAGCAACGTCCTTCGTCTTCCGATCTCCCTCTTCCGACCTCCCCTGACACGTACTATTTGCAGCTGCTCAGAAGCTACAAGCAACAACATACCCATTTGTCGCCTTTATGGCGCTTCAACCTCGCCGGAACCACTCATCTAATTTATCTTCCTCCACCTCGACGCCCGTGCTGACTGTTCTCTCGCGTCACCATGGGCCCTCAGTCCCAGAATCAGGACCGACTTCAGCTCAGACACTCATCCATCATCTTGAACATCAACTATTGCCTCGTGTCAGTCCGTTCCTTACACGGTTCAAGTCCCAATTGCAAGAACAGGAGAGAGATAGGATTATTCGTGAGCAGCAAGATAAAGCTTTCCAGGAATCAGCAGAGCGCGATCGCGAGCGTATTCAAACCCGAATTCGTGCTGAACGAGAAGAAGCGGAGCGCTTGCGCTTGGAGGAAGAGACTCGCCGTCAGGAGGAACAGAGGATGCAATTGGAGCGAGAGAAACAAGAAAGTCTCCACGCAGTGAGATTACACTATCGACGTTGGATGCGAAGGTGTATCGTCCCGACCGAGCACCGAAGTGCGAACGGAATCCGCCTCGCCCTCAAGCTACCTGGCAATGCCCGCGTTGTCCGGACCTTCTCTCCCAATTCTACGCTTACAGAACTATACGCATTTGTGGACACACAATTGCTACCCCTCAACTTGCAACCGGAGACGGACCCTGAGCTTGTTTTAGAGGGTTCAGGATCTGACTTACAAAAGCTCGAAGATTATATTCGATCACAGGCGAACGACGTGGATTCTTGGTGGGGGTTCAAACTTGTACTCCCCTATCCTAGACGAGAAATCAAGTGGACTACCAATGTATCACTCGAGGGGGCAGGGTTAAAGAGTGGTGAACAACTTGTCGTGGAGCTGGCAAGTGGAAGTGTCGAATCTCGGCATCTTTCGGACGACGATTACGAGTCAGAGGACGATTAGCGGGTCTTCAGGTGGCAGTACAAACACTTGAGCTGAGAAGGACGATTCAGATACCATGCCACTGGTAGAGCTCATGTTCAGTGTTACCAACTATCACGCAAGTAGATTACGATTCGGTTATTTGGAATCACCGAACGACGAAGCTTGCTTCTCATAAGCCTACTAATGTAGCGTTTACTATCAGTTGTTCTACTACACGTTATAAAGGTGATGCCATCATATGTACATGCCTCCCTCCCCAAGAGTAGAACGAGTTATCCCTGCAGAGACCGAAGGCCGTATCGCTGATTGGGCACAAGCGCGTAAACTTGACACGTCGACATTTTCTCCAACTATTGCGAAGAGCCACCTATGAGCCTTTTCTAATGTTTCCCTGTCCCAGTTCGTGTCTGCAAAATCCCCGGCAGCTCCCCTACTGCCGAGCGTGGTTGGTGGAGGCGGTGGTACCCTGGAGGAAGGTAAAAGTATGATTGCGGCGGCATCTTGAGCAGAGTCTTCACTTATGGAACGAAGGAATAGTTCGTTCACCAGGGATGCAGTAGTTGATTGAAGGAGGTTCGGCGGAGAGAATAACTCTAGTGTAGAATCCTATCGAATTACTCGTCAGATCAAAAAAGAGTCGATCGCATACAAGCGTTCTTGACAACTTACAGGGGCTGGTTCCTTCCCTAGAGAAAGATAGCGAATAGGTGCGCTGTCTTGAGATATCATTCGCGGTGATATATATAAATTGGTTGTGTAAGAATCTAGAGTGGCTACGCTGGATGATGATGAACCATCATGAAGAAGAGTTCAAAAAAATGAAAATGAACACTACCTGGTTGGCTGCAAGCGCTCGATAATTGCCGTGGTGTATATAGTCATGGCAAAAAGCGGGAGCCGTGTACGTGTCTCAGCTTCAGACACGACAATAACAGCGCTCGTCCAGGATGGACGAAATAGCAATCCGACCTGTGTTGCATGAGTGACAACGAGCACAGGCCCAAGGAATGGATCCCACTGGGAGATTGTTGACGTAGATGCCAGCCTGCTGTTTGCCGAAGCTCACAATTTTCGCCCAACTCACACCCGCCCCCCCAGATGCAAAGATGAGAGGGCATTTGGAAGGTATATCGTAGATTGATTTGAACTCGACGTTGACTTCAGGAGGCTGTTCTGACCCGATTGTCTGTCTTGACAATGGGTTATACTCATCTTCGTCATCGGATTCCACAGCGTAGCGAGGTGGTAGGGCATCTGCGAGAGGATCGTGCGCTTCCTGTTGCTGTCCAGTAAGCATTCTATGATGGTACTATTAGCTCAATGATCACTCGCCATGATGCCAGTTGGTTATCAAGCAAGTTACGAAGATCGAATCTTTGCCAAACGGAGTATTCGGGGTCTTTGGCATGACGATGAAATAATTACGACTTGCAAGTTCAAACCTATGACATATGATGTTCAAGTTCTCCACACACCAACTCTACCGTACAAGGTCATTTTCAACCGCTTTCGTCAGTCAGCATGAAAACCCTTTGGTACGTTCGCGAACTCCCGACTGCATGCTTGCTAGACCCACTCTCAGTAGGGCCTGCCTCCCCGTTCGAATTCAGCCCCACAGATGCCCCGTCGAGGCAGCCCTATCCAAAAAAGACCCATCCCCCACGTTTCAAAGGTCCTTGCAGTTGCGAGTGGCAAGGGTGGAGTCGGGAAAAGTACCGTCGCAGGTTGGCATAACACGCCCATTCTGTGCTTTGTCCAACACTTACGAATGACCTATCCAGTGAACCTTGCTTTCGCGCTTGCCATGTGGAAACCACCCCTCGGACGTCGCCTTCGCGTTGGTATTCTTGATCTTGACATATTCGGACCATCTATCCCCACGCTAATGGGTCTTCAACATGCGGATGAACCCACCCTGACATCTGGTATGCCCTATTCACATTTGACTCTGTCACCCTTTATACTACTGTGCGTGAACAAGGCGGAGCAATGTTGCCTATTATAAACCATGGGCTTCCAACCATGTCCATGGGATACCTTCTTCCAAAGTCTACCGAGAACAGGGCGAGGGAGGATGCCGCTGTCGTATGGAGAGGTCTTATGGTTCAAAAAGCAGTGCAACAGCTACTTTTCGATGTTGACTGGCGAGAGTCTGGAGATGGTCCTGGTTTGGATGTCTTGATAATCGACATGCCACCAGGGACTGGCGACGTTCCGTTGACACTCGGACAACTGGTTGTTCTGAATGGTGTGCCGTGTTGGTCATTCTCAATTCTCTGCTCCTCCTCACGCCCGAAATAAAACAGGAGCTGTAATCATATCAACCCCACAAGATGTTGCCCTCGCAGACGTGCGACGGGGGATCTCCATGTTTCGTAAAATCTCTGTCCCTGTACGTCTTCTTCGCCACACGCTCTTTTGGCTAAATGGGAACACATCGTCAAATCAGATAACAGGAACCATTCTTAACCAAGCTTACTTTATTTGTCCCTCTTGCACCACTCCACATCAACTCTTTGGTTCCCCTGATGCCTTTCGTTCCATCGCTTCTAAACTTGGGGTTCCTATCCTTGGCGAACTTCCGCTTGTGAAAGGCGTCAGCACTGGCGGGGATAGGGGCATACCGTACGCACTTACAGCAAGTTCAGAGCAACTAGAGGCCGATGGATCTGGCGGGGCTGTGTGGAGGAGCATGATAGAGAATACAGCCAGGAAGGTCTGGGAATCCATCATGTAGAAGGGTATAAAAGTCCTTATCGCTAAGCTGCACATTTCATTTTTGGTGTATTCTTACAAAAGGATTTTCCGAGGTAAATGAGCACGTTTTTTTCTGCTGGTATGCAAATGCACTCTTAACATTTAATATGAACACCCTTCCACGTCAGTACATCCAGTCATATAATTGTGACACAGTGTATCTCAGTGGTTGGAAAGTAACCGTTAGGTTTTGTGCTAATAATGTAGCATCAACCACGACGGATCCTCTCTCTCACGGCCATACATGCAGTTGGTGCGATAAATAGTATTCGGAAGATGCAAGAGCACAATAGCTGTAAAATAAGGAAAAGACAAGAAATCACTGCTCCCACAAAGTTGCATTGACGTATCTCTGAGGGTTGACGTTGAAACCACGAACCGAGTCGCAATAAGTGATACTCTGGTCACTGCAGCGAGAAACCCTCGAAATCTAAGAATGCCTCATCCAACGACAGCTTCCTAACAACAAGCGCCTCTACGATCAGCCGTGGCTCTTTAGATACAGCCATAGTTGTTCTTGACGCGTCACCTGTCCGAGGGTCGACGACCATGGGCTGAACAGAGATGAGAGCAGATACATCAGGTCCGTCTGTGGTGCACGAAGGGATAGTATGGTGACCGACGGAGTTGATTGGCGAGTCGATGGAACGGCGCGTAGGGACATGAGTTAGTAGGGTACTGAGCTTTAACCCTCGCCGCTTGTCTCGCTTGCCTCTGCAGGGCTGTGCCTCAGCTCCCTTTAGCTGGAGGTGGGTTTCGTCGGAGTGCTGAATTATCGAGTCTCCTGTACGACGGGCAGTATCGGTAGATTTAAATGGTGGATAACCATTCTTGAGTCTCTTTTTCGTGTACTCAAGATGGGTCGATGGAGGGGATGTAATGTGGGCCGCGCGTTTCTTCATTGGACGAGGTTTGTACACGGAAGAAATTTCAAGGCTGACAGAAAATTCAACCACGTAATCGGTCTGAGCGATGTCATCCGGAGCCTCTTTATCAGCATAGTCTGCGACGTCCTCCCCTACGTCCATGGTAAATATGGCGAGAGCCGGATCGAAGGGCAATAGGTTGGGAGACGGCGGGGGTTGGGTGAGGTCGATTTTTCCGTCGAGTGAAGCAGGGGAAGTAGCTGGAGAGTAACAAGTTGATTCTTCTACATCCGTGAAATCTGTAGTTGAAAGCTCAGTCTCAACCTCGGTTGCAGATGTGATGGGAGATCCGTCTTGCTTCATCATTCGCAATAAATCTTTTCTCCTGGTGCTCCTCCTGCCATCCCACCTCTCGAGTTGGGATTCAGCAAGGCTGGAAAGCTCTGGAGGCACTTCTATTTCCTTAACTACGATCACGGATGCACCAATTTCACCTGCCATCATTTCGAGGGTTTCCAGCGACTCCTCGAGCTGCTGACGGGGGAGTCCAACGAGCACACCAGAATCGGCGACGCCGAGTTCATAGTACGCCTGTCCTCCGCCTTCTAGAAGACGCCATTTGAGCTGTGTGACGAGACGGGCGAAACGGGCAGGGGACGGAGATAGGAGCTGGAGTTTGTATTCGACATTCCCCTGAGACAGTTTATAAGGTGCGCGGAGAAGAACAAGAGAGCGTGCTGACCTCTTCTGCTTCTGGGACGAGTTTTGGTATTCGATTATGCTTGGGAGGGGAAGACGGCGGGGGAGTGAGCGAGTCCCATGGGCTGGGTACTCGTGGGCTCTCCGAGTCGGATTCGCCAAACATGAAGCGACTTGATAAGTCTTTTCACTGTCAAAAATTAGGCAACAGGACAGATATACGAATCACCATCTCAGGATATGTGTGTATGGTGGATCGTACTGCGCCCTGACTCTACCGAATTCCACGTGACTCACTCTAACCACAACCAGCTTGACACAACTCGACCAGACCAGACCAGTCATGCTACCCACATCGTCCTCTTCGGCGAGTCTCTGATAGGCTTCTCTCGTGACGACCCGTCTGAACCTCTTCCAGATGACAATGAAGCGCATCCATCGTGAGATAGCAGACGCGAAGAAGGAAGACCTCGGCGCCATCACCCTTGCACCCACCCAGGACAGTCTCTACCGCTGGAAAGCCACCATACCAGGCCCTCAAGGAAGTCCATATGACGGTGGCGTGTTCAATGTCGACATTCAACTTGCCCCTGATTATCCGTAAGTCTCAAATGCCTATGCCCAAGTGCGGTCGCGCGGGTTCGGGTGCTCACCACTTGCCAGGTTCTCAGCACCCAAAGTCACCTTTGCTACAAGGTGAGTAAATATGATGATGGTGATTGCATCATCGTATGAGTGCTAACCCCTATGTTAGGATATACCACATGAATATCTCTGACAAAGGAAACATATGTATTGACATCCTCAAACAGAACTGGTCACCCGCGTTGTCGCTCTTCAAGGTCATGCTCTCCCTCTCGTCACTCCTCACCGACCCCAACCCACGTGCGTCCGCTTTCATGTCTTCTCCCCGGCGTATCTCCATCTTGTTCTTTTCGCAGACGACCCGTTAGGTAAGACTCGGTTGTCTGGCAAAACAAAAGCTCCCACATGACGACTAACGGTCTCGCTGGCTAGTTCCCTCGATTGCTACCGAGTATACGCGCAACCGGGCGCAGCACGACCGGACCGCGAGACGCTGGACGGACCTCTACGCTCGCCCACCGTCACCACCACCCCAATTGACATTACCTTCAACATCGGCTTCCGGATCGAGCAACAAGAAAACGAAGGGCAAAGAAAAGGCGTCAACCACGCAAACGGCGTCGTCTAGCAGGAGCGAACGCATTGCGGCGAACAGCAGTAGTTCTTTGAATACCAGGCGACAACCACATTCCGAGCCTATAGTAATTGATGATTTGGGTGATGAAGTGTCCATCCCGGCCGCCACGGCGCCGCGTCCGTCTGGGAGGAAACGACGAAGAGAGTCGGACGTTATAGAAATTGATCGTGGAGAGGAAGAACGGATGTGCAGTAGACCCAGAGTTCCATCGGAGTATTCGAGTTCACGTTTGCAGTCCTCCGAGGTTATTGTTATCGATGACTAGCCAAATTCGATACAATTTTGTTGCGCATGAATATTGCAATGATACCCCCCCGTGAGGGGTGTTGGAGATTTGTTGGTTTGCCGTTTCGTTCAAAGTGGTCACCAATTTTTTGATCAAGATGGCGTCCGACTTGAAGCGCAAACGTGAAGGTGAACCAAACGAAGAAGAAGAGAATCTGGATGCAGAGATTGTAAAGGTCCTCGGTTACAAGCAATCCAGTGGAGATTTCGACTGACGTACTATGTACAGAAACACAAACTCCCGACAGGGGAAGAAGTCAGAGCACTGAAAGATGCAGCGGATTTATATCAGTCAAGTTCATTCAAACTCCAGGTACGCACAATTCATTTCACTTATATGTGTTTGTTCGCTGAATATCAGCCTAGATTGACGCCCTGCTCCCAAACGTGACGCCCAAGGAATCACGGAGAGAAACCTTGGACCAATTTCTGCTCACTCTTCGGTCGCATCTTTTATCACTTCCATCTATTCAGCCACAAAATCCTCTTGTTGCCGCTCGCACGTTGTCGAAAAATAGTGTAGCGGTACCATTTGCCCTGCCACATCCCACCCAAGAAACGAAATGGACGGTAGCATTCGAACCACCATCTGATGTCTACGTCGCGGGTAGCTGGGCGAACAAAGTCAGCGTGAAAAAAAAGGATAGCAAATATTTTGGAGTCGACTTGTCCATTGAGATGCCCTCTGTAAGTTTCATACTCGGAATTGTTCAGATAGGTTGCTCAATCTACCATGCAGTCTCTCTTTCAAGAAAAAGACTACTTGGATGCGCGATACTTTCAAAAGCGTTCTTACTATCTTGCCGTAGTTGCGCAATCGATATCCAACTCATTCCAGGTGGATGTTTTCTACACTGCAGCTCTAAGTGATCCACGGTTGACGGTCCTCGTAATTCGTCCACGAAAAGGTGAGCATTTTTTTAATTCGATCTTTCGCAGTATACCAAAAACATTCAGGGACAACATACGACTTCTCGAAAGCGCATGCTGAAGTTCGCATAATCCCTGTACTTCCCTCTTGTCATCCAATACCCTTTCACCGACTTTCTCCGTCTCATTGCAATGTTCGCATTCAGCCAGCTTCCGACACTATTTTCTCCACGTCGAATCCATCCACACCTATATACAACACAGCCATTCTTCTCTCCACTTTTCCAAAACTTTCCTTACTGTCAACCAATGCGCTTGTGCAATCTAGTTTGGCATTTAGGGATGCCCACACGTTGCTTCGAGTGTGGGCAAACCAAAGAGGATATGGTGAAGGTACCCTTTGTATTCACGGATTTGAAGGAAAGGGATCTTGGTGGGCTTCTGTATTGGGTATAATTATTGACGGGGAAGAGCCTGTTCACGTTCTCGGAAAAGGGATGGCTGGTAAAAGGAGACCTATCGGAAAGGGTTTGAGTTCATATCAACTCTTCCGAGCTTCACTGGACTTTTTGGGTAAGCCTCTCGTCCTGCCTCTTCTATTCGTCCTGACGCGAGTTTGTCAGCTAAGCAGAAATTTGAGACTGTATCTGCATTCGTGAAGTCTACAAATGGACACAGAGTAAGCAAAAAGGTGTTTAGTGTGTAACGTGAGGGTCATAACCATGTATCCAGTTCTCGCCAGAAGAATATTCGTCTAAGCACTCTTCTGTCTTTGTTGATGCAACCTCCACTATCAACCATCTGGTCGATGTTCCTTTGACCTCGCTTGACATGGTATGGTTGATGACACAATAACCGCAGCCTCCACTGATGCTTTCGAGCAAGCTTCGACATGATGCACAGCAAACGCTTGAACAACTCAACGATTCCACTGGCACGGAGGACGTGTTTGCAAGTGTCTTCCTCATGGACCAAATACACCTCTTAAAACGTTGCGATGCGGTCGTACGGTAAGTCAATTATAATTTGTTGTAAGTTCACTGTTTGATGCTATGCAGGGTCGATCTTTTGCGCGTATCAAAGTACCGATCAACGTTTGAGTTTGTGGAGTACGGAACCTTCGACAATGCTCTCCTCGCAGCGATTTCGAGGGTCCTTCGGCGAGGTCTCGGGGACCGCGTACGGGCTGTCGCAATTTTCCACCCGTCATCGGATGTACGAAACATTTCTGAAATGTCTGGTCCTCCACGGATATCTGTTGTCTATATCGGACTCATCTACAGCCCCGAGGATGCATTTAGGCTTGTTGACCATGGTCCCCCCGCTGAAGAACAAGATACTGCAGCTGCCAAGGAGTTCCGTCAGCTGTGGGGCCACAAAGCCGAACTACGCCGATTCAAAGACGGACGTATATTCGAAAGTGTTGTCTGGGAAGTAAAAACTTCTGATGAGAGAGCGCACATCCCAGCCCTCATCGTCTGCCATCTCCTGCATCTTCACTTCGGAATCCCCATCGCAGATATCCGGACCATCGCAACGTCGTTTGACGCGAAGCTCTGCCTTCCTGATTATCTGACCAGCATTCACCAACATTCAGGTACAATAGGAGGATTCAAGGCTGCTTTGACTGCTTTCGATGGTATAGTCAAGAATTTGAAATCCTTGGATGAGAAACTTCCCCTGGTCCTCTCGAATGTTAGCCCCACATCCGAGTATCTCCGATATACAAGCACGTTTAACCCCCTCCCCCTCCCCTTGTCTTCCTCTCTCGCACTCCCTGCCCCTCTTCGGTATTCTCCTCAGATTCCCATCGTCCTCGAATTTGAGAAATCTTCGAAATGGCCGGACGATATCCGTGCCATTCAAAGGATCAAAGTGGCATTCTTCGAGGCAATTGCATCTGCTCTCATGACAGGCGTCCCCGGTCTTCGCGCAGCTGTGCGTATTGAACAATTTTGCGACTCGGACATCCAAGAACACGCCTCCCTTGAAATACTCACTCCCGAGGGCTGGGCGTTTTCTGCACGAATATGGCATGACCGAGAAGCGGTCTTGCTCGAACGGCTTGCACCATCCGTTAAAACCCTCGTCAATCCTCACCCTCAGCCCTCCAAAGATCAACGCATGGCGCGTCGAGCTTTGGTCCTCTACACACGCAACTTTATCCATGCACCTAGACATCACCGCGCCATTGCCACCCTTTCCCATCGCTACGTAGCATACCCTGGGACAGTCCGTTTAATCAAACGCTGGCTCGCATCCCACTGGCTTCTTGGGGTCCACGTGTCAGAGGAAGCAGTGGAGATGATTTGTGCCCGTCCATTTATCGGTACATGTATCGCATTACCCTACAAGGCTGTCAGCATACCGAGGAGCAAGGAGCGTGGCTTTGCGCTGGTGGTCGAGTTTTTAAAGGACTGGAAACCTGAAAACCCACTCTTCGTCCCTCTGTATGAAGACGGCAGTCCCCTGACGGAACCCTCGATCGTGGCTGTAAGCTCCAAGGAAGGCGTATGGACTATTTCAACTTCAGAAGACCCAGATGGAAAAATGTGGACTTCGAGTGGTCCGGACGTCGTGGCTGCACATCGTCTGCGTGCGCTAGCCAAAGAGGCGTGTAAGATCCTGCAGGATGTCGATATTGACCCAATTAGCGTCAGGGTAAGGGTTCCATTCAGGTGGTTATGCTGGCTGCTTACCGCGTCCTGTAGCGGCTGTTCTCTCATGCAATAGACGACTACGATATCATTATCGAACTTGACCCTGTCGTGTTACCCAAGTATTACCAAAATATCGACCCAGACGAATCGGTATGGTCGAAAACTCGTACGGGTCATACTCCCGACGGCGAAACCGTGTCACGCCCAGGGTTTGATCCAGCTCGCATGTTGTTCGACGATTTACAGGTGAGCAAGGTGCACTTCTGACGATTTCTACACGTGCTCATCATGTTTCAACCAGTCAATATACTCCGACACGCTCAAGTTCTTTTTCGACATCAATGGCGGGTATCGCATCGGTGCGATATGGCTCTCGAACGTGTCTGGAATTCGTCCATTTAGAGCTCTAGGAGGATTCTCGAGCATTCCAACTACTGAGGTGAGATCATTTGTGTATACGGACACGGGTAATTTATCAAGTTGTATAGGGAGGAAAGTCGAAAGAAAAGGATAAAAGAGATACCGTTTTGCTCAATCGACAATCCGTATTGAACGAGATTGAACGGTTGGGTACTGGTCTCATTAAAAAAATCACTGTGTGCAAGGAATGATTGTAGACTAGGCATATGACTATGTCTTTGACGTACGACATCTCTTTACCAAAAATGAGGCGGACAGGAAGAAGTAGTTACGAGAGAAGGGCTGTTTCCTTGATGATTGCTTTCGCCGCTTCGGAACGAGGAGAAATGACATAAGAGAAGGTTTTGGGATGACTGATTCCGATTCTACTGAGCATTGTCTCTTTTGCACTCGAGAACTGCACCTACCAGATCATCCCGGACTCAAAGTCCGGCTTTACCTCGACCGGATTTCCGTTCCCATCTTTTCCAGGGCGAATGTCGAAAACGGTGAGGATGCATGCAATGGAAATCCACAAAGTTGCGTCTGCCATGAAACGACCTGGGCAGATGCTGGAAACGGAGTCATCAGCAACCCACGTATACGGGAGAAAATTCAAATTCAAATTTACCGCCGTCCGTAGCCAAATGCCGCGGTTTCGGGATCGAGAACTTCCTCGTTTTCAGTTCCATCGGAATTCAGGAATCTCTCGGGCATGAATTCCATGGGTTGAGAATAGTTTCGCTCGTCATGCAAGATAGTCCTGTATAACTGATCTCAGTATCTCGGCCTGGAAGTTTTGCCGGGGAGGATAGCTGACCAAGTGTTGCCGATTATCGTCGTTCCGGCAGGTATGAAATATCCATTATAGATGTCGTCCTTGGTGACCATGTGAGGAAGACCTAAAGTAGAAAAAATGAATCCCGTTGATCATCACCATCAGCGGCGAATAGTCACCAAGGGGAGCTACGGGATTCCACCGAAGGACTTCTTTAACGATGGCATTGATATACGGCATGGAAGGTCTATCATTGTAGTCAGGGAGACGCCCAGGGCCGATGACAGAGTCCAGTTCCGCTTGTGCCTTGGCTTGGACGGCGGGGTAAAGGACCATGGCCAAGAAAAAAGACGATAATGAAGAAACGGTCTGGAGGAAATCAGCATACTAAAACTGCGTCTCGATTCATCCGCTTACACTTTCCGCACCAGCTAAGGACTCCAGTGAGTACGTCGGAACTCTGACATCAACACCCGCGCTTACCGGCATACGCAAGGCCCGCACACCCTCTGATTATCTCGACCTGCTCCTCCGCTTCCTCGGTATTAACCACATTGTCCATGAGGTGGGTAACGAAGCACGGAGACGCAGTTCCAGTAGCCTTCCAACGGATTAGTTTAACCCAGACCGGATTGGCGACGTATACCAACCAACGCCTTCTGCACAGCCGTAAAGGGAGCATCTCGCATTTCCAGCACGTACTTTTTCCAGTTTGCGGCCTTTTTCTGGAACCCTGCTCCGGGCACCCACTCCGGAACGTATTTCACTATTGCATCATGGTCAGTTAAAATTTATCTCTCCCAAGGGCAGCACGCACACCAAGGGAAAACGTCGACGAGAAACGCTCCCGGAGCTGCCGCCTTCGCCATGCCCTCCAGAGCCTTCTCAGCGATATCGATATAGCGGTCTGCCTTTGGTGAAATCTGTATCCCGTAGATCACGTTCATAATCACCGCCGCTGCGTTACTGTGCTACAGTCAGCTGTATGAAACAGAAAGTGAATGACCCCCGCTTACTGCCTGAGATGCTCAATGAGGTTTTCCGGAGAGTCCAGAATATTCCTAAGAAGTGTATGCGCTTCCTTCCGTTGGAGGGGCCAGTAAGTCGGGGACACGGCTGGGCGGAATTGGCGCTCAAACATCTTGCGGTGTTTTTTCCAGCGCTCCCCTGTACAACGAGATAAACATTATTGCTCTGTGCGCTCAGAGGTGGCGAGAAATACGAGCCGTATGGCATGTGTCCAAAACTCCAGTCCCAGCCCATTCTAATGATGGTTAGCCTTATTCTTGCCACGGCAGAAAGAACACTCAACAAGTCGTTGATCATTGGTAACTTGTTTCTGTCAGAGTAATTGATAAAGCGCTTCTCAAAGAGATCATTCGCGATTTGTGGGGAGTTGACGAAGAGTAGACGGTGTCCAACCACATTGGCATACACCAAGTCGCCTTAAAGCAGGTTTAGAGTCGCTAAGACGCGTTGGCGAAGTAAGAACGAACCATATTTGTTGGCCCAAGCGTTGTAAGTCGCAGCCTCGTCCTTCAATGGAAGATCGAGCAAATTTCCGATCAATGGAAGAGGTTTCGGGCCGGGGGGCAATGGATATCGTGTTCGCGACCTGCGGCTGCGCACAATATAAATCGTCACCACACCCCAGAGGGCGATGAGGGTCGGGAGAGCAGGAGAGAATAGCATCGTTTCCCATCATGGGCTGACGCGATACCGGGCCTCTTATAGACTGGTTCGGTGTTCACCTGGACAAGAACACTGAAATGAGACAAAATAGAGTGTCTCATTTGCTCTTGTCACGGTAACGCACAAGAATTCGGGGTCTTTAAGTTCTATAGGGCGCTCAATTCTTGCTTTACCAATTCTGTTCGAGAGTTTGGAAGGGTTGTATCATCATCCGATATGTGTCGCCTATCAACTGACTCGTCAGACAACCAAGTTTGGACGCAGAATGGAGCATACTCCACCCGCAAGATGTTCAACGAATTCCGGGTCAGCGTGAGGCGCTCACCTCGCCGAGTCGTCATCACCATCGAGACCAGATGACACGATGAGCGATTCTTCTTCATCACAGCCACCAGTGACACCGGCGTTCAATGAGCTAGTGCTGGCCTGGGAAAGTTTGTCCATTTACATAACCCAAATGTCGGATACCTACTGGACGAAGTTTATTACTGCTCACGATGTCGCCAGACTTGTTTTCTTTCCTCGATAATCCACCAGAAGACGAAAGCGACGATGAAACGCTCGCAGTCAAGACACCCATGCCTGCAACTGTTCCCGTCTCTACCTCAAATCAAAAGCGAAAATTGAGTCCTGGAAATGCCGACGTGGGTAGGCTGCCACCAGTGCCACGTGAAGCCGTCGAAAGACCCGTGAAGCGATCCCGCGCTGCAAGCCCCGTTCCTGTTGTGGTTGATGAATTCCAGACGGAGGCGAAGCGTGAGATGGCTGCGAGTGGCGGTTTGACCGGTCCTGTTGAAGAGGGTTCACGACTCGAACTTCGACATCAGGTTTGTGGAATCTCAAGACTTTGTTGTCTATCCTCATACTACTCAGGTTCGGCATCAAGTCGCCATTCCCCCCGGTTACGACTACTCTCCCATCGCAAAACATATTCCTCCCTCAAAACCCGCTCGGGAATACAAATTCATACTTGATCCGTTCCAGCAGGTGTCGGTGTATGCTATCCAACGGAATGAGAGTGTCCTGGTATCGGCGCATACTAGCGCCGGTAAAACAGTGGTGGCAGAGTACGCCATAGCGCAATGTCTTCAGAACAGACAACGTGTAATATACACTAGTCCAATAAAAGTGAGCGAGTTTGAGTCCACGTCAAACACTGTGTAAGCTGAGGTATCAATCAACGGTTTGGCTTCATGTAGGCTCTCAGTAACCAAAAGTATCGCGAAATGCTCGCCGAGTTTGGTGACGTGGGCCTCATGACAGGAGATGTTACTATTAATCCATCCGCAACTTGTTTGGTCATGACGACAGAGGTGAGTGCCCTTTTGCACCTTGGATCACGCACTCAATCAATGTGTCAGATTTTACGCTCCATGCTATATCGTGGCTCTGAAATCATGCGAGAAGTCGCATGGGTTATATTCGATGAAATCCACTATATGCGAGACAAGGAACGTGGTGTAGTCTGGGAGGAAACAATTATCCTCCTCCCTCATACCGTCCGATACGTGTTTCTATCGGCAACCATTCCAAACGCAATGCAGTTCGCAGAGTGGATATGCAAGTCTCACGAACAGCCTTGTCATGTCGTGTACACCGACTTCCGGCCGACACCCTTACAGCATTACCTCTTTCCCGCTGGTGGCGAGGGCATTTATCTAGTGGTCAACGAGAAGGGCGAGTTCAAGGAAGATAACTTCAGCAAAGCAATGGGGACCCTGCAGGAGAAGATGGGTGAGGATCCAGCAGACCCTCAAAGCGGTAAAGGACGCAAAGGGAAATCAAAAAAGGGCGGTGAAAAGAAAGGTACGTCATGCTTCGCCGCGACCATTGGTTTCTCATTGTTCTATAGGGTCTTCTGACATCTCCAAGATCATCAAAATGATCATGCTCAAAAATTATAACCCCGTCATTGTCTTTGCATTCAGCAAGCGAGAATGCGAGGCCCTGGCATTAACCATGTCCAAATTCGAATTCAACTCAAATGATGAACAAGCGTTGGTTGCGAATATTTTCCAAAACGCTATCGAAAATCTTTCCCCGGACGATCGCAATCTACCTCAGATATCGAACCTCCTTCCTCTTCTAAAGCGTGGGATTGGCATCCATCATGGCGGTCTTCTACCTATCCTAAAGGAGGTCATCGAGATCCTCTTCCAGGAAGGTCTAATCAAAGTACTGTTTGCCACCGAAACATTCTCCATCGGTCTTAATATGCCTGCGAAGACTGTCGTGTTCACGGCAGCCCGCAAATTTGATGGACGTGAATTTCGGGACCTCTCTTCCGGGGAATACATTCAAATGTCGGGTCGCGCGGGTCGTCGTGGCTTGGATGATCGTGGTGTCGTCATTATGATGTGTGACGAGAAGCTCGAACCCGCCTCTGCAAAGACGATGATCAAAGGAGAGGCTGATCGACTCGATTCTGCCTTTCATCTAGGGTATAATATGATTTTAAATCTTCTCAAAGTAGAAGGAATCAGTCCCGAGTACATGCTTGAACGGTGTTTCTTCCAGTTCCAGAGTAGTGCTGGGATTCCAGTGCTGGAGAGAGGTTCGTCTTACAGAGCTGGCCATTCATTAATTAATTTGCTAATTTCAACAACTTAGAGCTGAGGGCGGAGGAGAGACGGCGGGACTCAATACATATTCCAGACGAACAGCTCGTTGCCGCATACTATGACTATCGCCAACAACTTGATCAAATGGCAGAGGACTTCCGAGCAGTCATCACGCACCCAACATACAGCCTACCATTCCTCCAAGCCGGCCGGCTAGTTCGAGTCAAGCACAAAGACGCCGACTTTGGCTGGGGCGTGGTTATCAACTTCCAAAAACGCATCAAATCAAAGGTCAGTCTACTTCTCTCTGGCACCTCAGGGACCATTATCCAAGTTACGCATTCCAGATCAAGTCAGAATTCCAGATTGACGACGTCCCTCCACACGAACAATATATTCTCGACGTTCTCTTGAACTGTCAAAGAGGGACCGCCCTTCCCAAAGATAGAAATGTTACTGCGCCGACACCGGGTGGCGTTCTGCCTTGTCCACCAGACGTCAAAGGCGACCCACTTGTGGTCCCAGTTTTGTTGTCGACAGTTGATGCGATCAGTCATATTCGAATCTTCCTGCCAAAAGATTTGCGACAAGACCAAGCTCGGGAAACTGTCTGGAAGTGTGTGTTGGAAGTGCAGCGCAGGTTCCCCGAAGGAATAACCCCGCTCGATCCAATCGAGAACATGGGGATCAAGGATGAAAAATTCCTCAATCTTGTCAAAGTATGGTACAATTTGCGTGTGTCATCCATTTGTCGCTAAGCTTAGGTGTTTCTCAGAAAATCGACGTCTTGGAGAAAAAAATGTTCTCGAATCCTCTTCACAGAGACCCTCACCTTCCACAATTGTATACTCTATACGCACAGAAACAGATGGCGCAAGCAAATATACGTGCGTTGAAAAAACGGATCTCGGCCACTCACGATGTTCTGCAACTTGAGGAGCTCAAGTCCCGGAAGCGCGTGTTACGACGGTTGGGTTTCACGAATTCGTCAGACATTGCCGAAATGAAAGGTCGTGTCGCATGTGAAATCAGCACTGGCGATGAGCTGTTACTCACCGAGCTGATTTTCAATGGCGCTTTTAACACCTTGCTACCGGAGCAATGTGCCAGCTTACTGAGCTGTTTCGTGTTCACAGAGAAGGTCGGTTATCGTGGTGGCCCATATTCGACAGATAGTTATGTTGGCTGACATCAACACTAGAGCGAACAGCAAACAAAACTCACCGAAGAGCTCGCGGCACCTTTACGAGTGATGCAAGAGCTGGCTCGGCGAATCGCCAAGGTATCCCAAGAGTCAAAGCTGCCTCTCGTGGAGGATGAATACGTCCAGTCGTTCAAGGTAGAACTCATGGACGCAGTGTTTCAGTGGTGTCGTGGAGTATCCTTTTCAGATATTTGCAAGGTCGGTAATCACATCGAAATGATCGTGTTTTCGACATATCAGAATTGACCCTGGTGGTTTTTGCAGTTAACGGACCAGTTTGAAGGCAACCTGATCCGCGTATTCAGACGACTGGGGGAACTATTACGACAAATGACGCAGGCCGCAAAAGTCATTGGAAACTCAGAGCTACAAGAAAAGTTCCAAAAGGCGTCGGAAATGCTTGAGCGGCCCAACTCCGTCATATTTTGTTCCTCATTGTATCTTTAGAGTTCCTTGTGATATACATACGATTTCGCTCAGGCAGGCTCGCTGGCCCCAGGTGTGCATTAAACATCTCCTAGGAGCCACTATTCACCCCGAATTATGCAGCAGGTGTATCGAATGTAAATCATTATTTCATTTCCAAGCAAGGGATCTCGACTCCTTTGTAGTACACGTGGAGCGTACACACTAATGTATACACATCCAAGTTGCAAGATACTGTGCTCACGTTATCACGAGGCCGCAACCCGCAATGTCTTAAACATCTTCTAGCAGTCGGGTCACTCAGGGGTGTGATTCACCATTGATCCAACTTGCATCCCACAAGTGCATCGAGCGTAAACCGATATCCTACTTCGAGAGAAGTGATCTTGACCGGAATCCATTGTTTTCATAGCACATCTGTACTGATACACATCCAATTTCAAGTTCATCAAGTTCACAAGATACCTTTCATGTGCCAGACTGATCTCACGCATGCTGAGCACGGAATCGGATAGCCTCAGTTGCAGGCTTAATTCCAGGGAGTGGATCAGCTTTTGGGAGATTGAGGGCAGTCGCGATGCGGTCTGAGAGATCCTGGTGGACGCAAGCCCAGTAGGAGACTAGTAACAAAGTCAGACAAACAGAAGTCACGAAGATGAAAAAAAAACTCACGGACTCTTCCCTTGATCTCAGCGCTCTTCACATTGCGGACGTGGTCGACGATGTTGTTGACAAGGTGCTCACGATCGACTTCTTTCATGACAGAAACATAGAGGGCACGTGGCTGCTCAAAGTCCACTATACGGATCAAGCTCAATCAAGTGGTTTTTCTCGATGAAGATATGGATGACTGACGGTCGGTGACTTCGCTCAGATCCCAATAGGCACCACCAACCCATCTCTCATGACGAGCCTCACGCTCAGCGTCGCGAGGAGACCCGTGGATGGAACCCTTGTTCTTGACGTACGATAACGGGAGAATGGTGCTTTGGTAATTGGGGCGAGAACCCTGGTTGTCGATGGCCATGGAACCGTCGCGCTGGAAGTTGGCGATCGGGACAAGGGGTTGGTTGACAGGTATCTGTGAGTAGTTGACACCAAGGCGGTGACGGTGGGTGTCGGGGTAGGAGAAGAGGCGAGACTGCAAGACAGGGTCGCTGGAAGACTCAAAGTAGGGGATAGTATGGGAGGGAGAGAAAGCAACCTTATTGTAATTTTATTAAATCAGCCCTCCTTCGGAAAGTGAAAGAGAACAGACCTGCTCAACCTCGGCGAAGTAGTTTTGAATGTTTTCGTTCAACACGAGCTTGCCAATTGGTCGTAAGGGGTAATCCTTGTGAGGCCAAACTTTGGTGAGATCCAAAACATTGTAGCGGAAAGCCTCTGCTTGCTCGGGTGTCATTGTTTGCTAAAAACGAGTTGACCGATTGAGACCCCTGCATACTGGGTATAGCTACGTACCACATAAACTGTCCAAGTGGGGAATTTTCCTGCTTCGATGGTTTCGAAGAGCGCTTGGATGCCATAGTCAGGGTTTTCACCGCTGAGTCTACCTGCGGTTGGGCCATCGAGGGTCTCGAGAAAAATGAGAATGAGAATTCGCAATTAGCAGATTACACCAACCTTGAAGCCAGCATCAGCGATGATGTGGATCTGAGTGTAAACCCAGCTGCCATCGTCCTTGACGAACTTGTAGGTGTGGCCGGAGTACCCATGCATGTTGTGGTAACCATCAGGGGTACCGCGATCGGAGAATAAGATGGTGACCTGGTGGGCAGACTCTGGGTTTTGGGTAAGGTAGTCCTATAGTGGATCAAGCTGAAGACGGGGCGAGTACGCGAAAAGACAAGCATTCATACCCAGAACATGTCAGCGTCCTTCAAATGAGTTTGGGGGTCACGCTTCTGGGTGTGGATGAAGTGAGGGAACTTGGCAGGATCTCTGATGAAGAAGACGGGAGTGTTGTTGAACACCCAGTCAAGGTTCCCCTCCTCAGTTTTGATCTTGATGGCAAAGCCACGGGGATCACGGGCGGTATCCGCAGATCCGAGTTCACCGCCAACAGTGGAGAATCGAACGCTGGTACGGTGTTTCTTACCGACCTCTGTGAAGAGCCTGGAAGAGGTAATGTCGCTAAGGCTGTGGGTCAATTCGAAGTAACCGTGCGCTCCAGCACCTTTGGCGTGAACCTGGGGCGCCAACAGTGAGGAATGAAGAAAGAGGGATCGATCTGTGTAATAAACGCACGACACGCTCTGGGATACGCTCGCGATCAAAGTGTGCGAGGAGATCAATGTGGTGAAAGTCTAGAAACACTACGATAAGATAGATGAAGTAGTTAGGGGGAGGATCATCACAGACCCTGGAGAAGGAGGGGGCCGACAGTGCCAACACGCTGAGCTGCGTATGGGTGCGCGACAGGGGCACCGTTTGAGGTTGTGTAGACAGCACCATCCCTGCCGTTGTGAACTTGAGAGGAAGGCATTTTGGAAGTGGGTGAGGATGAGGGAAGAAGGAAGAGGAGGGAGGGGGAGATATAAGAAGGGCATCGCAATCATTTTCAAGTGCCGCTGAGAACGATGTTACGATTCTGTCGAAAGCAAGTCGGCTAGATGGGAAAAGGATGTGCATCGGTGAGTTGATTAGAACTCAGAATGTCTCACCTGAGATCAGGATATACGCGAGAAGGAAATCCGCGTCACGGGTCCCATCCGACGTTTGAATGGCCTCCAATAACCAATCGTTTCGCGTGGAATAGATCCGAACGTTTCCCCATTACGATTCTAGGAAACATGTCTGCGCCTTGTGCTGCGGCGTAAGGCCCATTGCGATGAGATATTTTCAATCTGTTTTGTCATCAATGTTCCAGTAGTAGTAAGATAATCTGATAATGACTTCCGCGATTGGATGATATCTCGTCCATCCGGGCCCCGCTCGTGGGGATTCTTTGACGGCCCGATTCATTCCCGCGAAAGCTTGGGCTTTCCTGGCAGGCAAGATCATGAACACTTGACACAGTCCTCGAGGGCTCTTTAATAAATCGCATAAAATAACCAACAGGCATTTAAGGTTGTAAATCGACTCTCGACATCCAAAGCGATAGTACTAATTTCAGTAACAAAGCATGTAACCCAACAACTCCTCGATGTTCAGCAGGTGGTCGAGAACATGCTCTAGTCGTTCAATATCGATGGTGTGATTCCGAGGGTCCCTTTATTTGAAGCTCCTTTCACAATCTTCACGCCAGGAATACTCCGTTGCTTACTCCAAGGCGGAATTCTCATCGTATCCGAGGAGTCCGCATGACGTATTGACGGTAGTGCAGTCAACCGCCCATGTGCATCCTGTCCACCTTCACTCTTCGTCCGCTCGATCTCCAGCTCCGTCCCACGACCCAACGTTCTTTGAGATCGCGCACCCTCCTCCTTTCGTGAGGTAACCGGTTTACTCGGAAGACCCGGTCTCTCCCCAAAAAGGGATGAATTTTCCATCTGGCGCAGTTTGGCCTCCATCATGGCAATCTTGCTCGATGTCTTACTAGAGTATACCGTGAGCCAACCCAGAGAAATAAACTTGCCCTTGTTCATCTACTCACGCTTCTGGACGTGCAATCCCACTACTTTTCGTCAAGCTCAGCGCGGTAGGTGTGGCATCCGCTCTCTTGTGTCTGCCGGTATACGACGCGGATCGCGAATCGTGGTTTGGTGCCTGTTGTGCAAAGGTAACCACCAACTTACGGCCGCGCAGAAGCCTGCCGTTCGTGGTCTGCAGAGCCTTTGCTGCGTCCTAAACGGCCAACGAATGTTGTTAGCGACGTCTCCCGGATGAAACCTTCGGTCATGTAAGCCAGCCGGTACCACCGTCCAACGTACATCCATAATAACGGAGGGTACAAACGTCAAAAAAGCGCAAACATAACCGAAGGCGCACGATCACTTACCGCTTCGTTCATAAACTCGACGAATGCATACCCTCGCGGCTTCCCCTTGTTGATACCGGACTTGTGAAACAAGAAGTCGAGTTTTGCGATTTTTCCAAACTTTGTAAAGACCTGAAGCAAGGCATATCTTGAGACACTCAGAACGTGGGTCCGATTAATCGATATCTTTTGGCTCACTCATCGACGGTTGGACTGAGATTACCCACGTAGAGCCGCTCCCTCAGCAGTTTGGGGGCACGCGACGACGAAGGTGTGGGGTCACTCGCAGAGTCCTTCGCCTCGGGCTCTGGTATCCACAGATGCGGCGTGTCATGCATAGCGGTGCCTTCCATCATGTGAGGGTAAAAGACAACGAGTCATCTAAGTGCTTACGTCATCGGACCAAGTCTTCGCACATGCCAGCAGCCTTCACCACTGGCAGTAGGCATGAGGTAGCCGGGCCTACGAAGGTCATTTTCGGTCCTTGAACAGTCTTTGACGACCGCCCTTCTTCCAACACTAGACACATCTGATCGCGCTTGGTGCGCGATGTCAAGAAAATGTGTTGTGACTTGTGCCTATGGTAGCGATCGTAGTATGTGGGTTCGTGTCATTGGCATTCCTGCTAATCATGACTTTACTGCGCAAAAGATAGCCTCTCCATCAAATATATTTCTTGGGTTCTCTAATCGAACTAGGTGCAGTAATCATCTAGTTGCAGTACCCATTTTCTTCGTGACTATCTCCAGAGGGGTCGCTCTTATTATTGGATGCGCTTAGGCATGTATAACTAATGATAGGTTCGACATCGCCAAGAACGACGCCTCGTCCGAACATGATCAGCCGCGTGCTGTTGCCAGTGACATCGAGAAGATTAATCAAGGGATTTACTTGGTCCTTGCAGATATGTCTAAGGAAGGGGAGGTCGAACGGGTGATACAATCTGAGGCGCTGCAACGGAAGTCGGAGGTTGTGAGTACCCGGCGTGACTCTTATCACATATTTCGCAACTTATTTTCATAGATGATGGTAGCAAACACGGGTTCGGTGTACTATCAGACTTCCTTTCCAGTAAGCTACAATCTCGCAGGCCGTTTGCAACTCAGACTGACACGATGTTTTGAAACTGACCCGAAGAGTGGGTGCAAGCCATGGCTATCAGGATACGCGGGACTTTATTGTGTTATAAATATACAGCAGCACGAATGATAAACCAACGTCGTGGAGGGCGTACTATCGGCGCAACTTCCATTGCTGGAACGTACGCTCAGCCTTCGGCTTCCGCGCATTCCGCGAGTAAATTTGCTATCAGAGCCCTGGCGGCCGACCAGCTGTAAGAACTTCGAAGTTGTACGGGAGCCCGCAACCAACGTAATGTACGTGATAGCAGCCTATGATATGAAACTCGTAACTTCTATGTGACACTCTAGCGATTCCACGCTTCTAGTATGCCAGTATACTACGAATTCTTTCGTTGACTACCGGGATATCAAGCCACGCTCATGTCTTCATCACCTGAGACGTACGAACTCGGAATCTACAACTTATCGCATGGGAACGTAATAAGGCGCGCTCCATATGAGGCACCCCGGGAAGCACCTTGTAAATGAAAAACATGAGCGAGACGTTGCCCTACGGTACGGCAAATATAACATATCCTCCCAGCTTTGTTTTGGTACCACTCCGGACCCCAATTTCCCAAGGACGGGGAACCGAAGACGCAGAAACCCCGCTTGGAATGCTTCATGATGGTGGCAAGGCCCGGAACGACGTCAATATCCTTTGAACATGAAAATGACAGATAACAAGGACTATACATAGGTTGACCTTTGGGGCTAATATCGGTCTAATATTGACATCCTCAAAGGGTTGATATCAGTATCTCAGAGGTAGGTTGTGTTCACTGCGAGGTAGTACTCGAAGTATTGACTTTACAATATCATGATCAACCTGCTATATCACGTCCGATTAGAGACTTTCTTGGACATGTTGGATTTAAGGAAGATGGTAGTAAGTGTTTCCCCTATATATCGTCGCAACGTTTGAGACCCAGACGACGTACTCCTCGTTAATAATTATTGGCAGGATATGGCAATGATCCTTTCTCCGCGTTCTGGACGAAGGAAGTCTCGCCAATTTCGTAGTTGTAAAAGCGACTCTTCAACCTGTTATATCGCTGACGCACGCTCCAAGTCTACGTTGCTGATCGGATACAATCATGATGCATTAGATGACGATCATATGTCTGACAAGTAGTCTTGGTAACAACACTCACGCTGATTCTTGCTCCTGCGATGCCAATGGCGTTGTCACCGAAGCTGTTGTCGTGGAAAGAAGTATTTGTCTCCGGAACTACTCGACCCCCTCGACGCTCGACGCAATACCACCTTCCAATAAAATGCTACCCATTTGGACGTCCTGGTTGAATCACTTCGCGGAGCACTTGAAGGATAGGCGGATCACGCGCGATGTGGACGAGGCTGTTCAAGCTCCTATGATTGGTGAAAGGAGTACCGGATGTGTATGATGTGGGTGCAAGGTTTTGTTCCCGATTGCGTATCAGATGTATAATCGATGGGTGGCGGCGGTACGTAGCTTATCCACCGGTAAACAAAATCGGATATTATTTTGTAGATTCCGGGAGAACGTGGCGTCGACCGAAGAACGAGTCAGTAAAAGATGTCACCTAGGCCGATTTGACCCAATAACTTGAGCAGAGAGGATTGGGGTTCGAATCACCGAAGGCTGCATTGACTCAACCCCTGACATCTGCCATCTCGTGCTGGGGGTGTTCTGCTGAGGACTAGACCGGAACAGCTAGTGAGAACTTGCTATGCACTTCCCCCAGAACTTGTTGACAGAGGATTGAAATATGGACACGACGTACCTAGTGTATCATCTTGGCAACCTATATTGAGTATTCACCCAAAAAATCCGTGTCGCCGTCACACGAAGTCGCTGAAGGTACTGAAGCAATCTAGTGCAAAAGTTTGATCAAATGTCGGTGATCCCCCTTCTTTGTAGTTGTGAGGCGAGCCAAAAGGCGGCAGAGACAATACACGACAGGGTGGAAGTGGTATAGCAATTCAACGGACCGAGAAAATACTGGAGATACAATAAGCTGTCAACGGTACCTACGCGTGTCCTTCCTCAGCTGCCTCCTCGTGGGCGTTTTCCTCTTCCCCATCCGCTGCAGAGATGGCTCCTTCGAACTCCCGGGAAAACGACCCCCTGAGGTACCTTTAGGGACGAAAACGGCTCGGCCGGGATGTATGGTCCTTATGTGCCGTCCCAGAGCATCTCTCCGCCCCAGCTCGCTCTCACAGTATGGACACGGCCACACTTTACGTGTTTCCGGATGGCTGGCAGAGTTTTCGATATGACGGATGTAATCCGATGCGCGCGTAAATCCTTGCCCGCAAAACTCGCAACATGTTTGGGTGGCGTCAGACTGCCCTTCCGAGTCTTGACCTGTCTCGCACATTGAACTCTCGTCCTGCGGAGAGTTCGGGGTCGACGTAGCTGGTTGCCTGGCGGGATGGGTGAATGCTGCGATCTTTGGACGCTTGACGCGCTCAGATTCGGGGTTCCATTCGTCGTCGTCGTTCTTGGCTTTTGATCGTCTCGGAATTTTGTAGGCGGTATCATCACCGAGAGTTCCCACGCCGCGCTTCCCCCGCAACCTGAGCGAAGTCGCCCTCGCGGATGGCGATGGAACGGAAACGTTCGTTTCAACTTTTTCGTTGCTGTCAGAAACCGGAATGGATGAAAGTGCAGGCGATAGCGAAGAGTAGTTGATAAACGGTAAAGGGTTTGTAGATGCACTTGGAGATTGGGAAAAGATGCTGAGAGTGGTCAGCGGGGACAAGGACGGAGATGCAGAGTATCCAGGGAATGGTCTTTCTCGGGGATAACAGGTTCCCGGAGAAAATGTGAACAAAGACTGTATATGGGGCGAAAAGGGAGCTGGCGATGGGTAATGGGTTGACCCAAGCACAGCCTCAACTTCTTGAAGTTGGGGATGTGCAGGGGATATCCTCAATGGTGGCGCATTGGGGAGGAGGAGGGGAATGTCAGAAGTGACCTGAGGTGTGGATGTGGCAATGTCCTCGGGCATTATGGGTGGGACTTGTGGCTGGATATCTTCCAGACTGTTTCCCAACTCATCTACCAAGTGAACTGTCGGGCAAGTCTCCTCTGCCTCTGTGGGATGCCACAACACATCCTCCTGCGTGAAGTTGGCAAGGTTAGCAAGTGACACATCTATTGTGGGGGTGCTTAGCCACGGGGTGGACGACGCGATGCTGGTTGGGGAAGAGTCTGGGGAGAGCGGTGGGGGGCAAAAGCTTGCGTAGGAAATGTGTGACGGGGAGGACTAGTGCATATTCTGAACAACTATATTGACTCGATAGAAATCACACTCACGTTCAGAGTGGGAGGTTGCAAGGGGATCGCGTTGAACATGTCCACACCTTGAATGATACCTTGGCATGGGCCAAGTAACAAGCCACTGCTCGGTTCATTGATATCAAGATCATGGTATCCCAAAGTTGCACTAGGGCTGAAGTGAGGCCAGGACTAGGTAAGTGTGGATCGGTGACATACATATCTTTTAAGCCATCTTCGTCAACGGGTGGGAGAACTGGGGGGTCGTCCGGTACGTCAACCCACTGGCGAAAGAAATCCGAGGTATCAACCATGATCAAAGGGAAAGGGGAATAGAGGGCTGTGCGATTGGGGGACCCAAAGGAGACCAACTGATGGGGGAAGGGACTTGGGTAGACGCGCGACGTCAGGGGGTTCTTATCATGAACACGAAGAAACTAATTGATGTTGTTTTTGATTGGGGGTCCACCCTACAAAAACGTGTTGTACACGCGTTGACAAGGCTGTTACCGCGCTGCGTGTGCATAAAGTTGGTCGAATTGTTCCGGGGTTACTAGCTTCTTTTGGCGCCGCCTCGAGAAGTTACCTAAAGAAAGATAGAAAAGCGCCGAGATACGGCTTTACATACTTGTGACTCTGGCGGCTGGAAACGGACCAACAACGGACTTGAACGTGCACGGGCAATCGGCAACGAAGTCCGCATGCTGTAGAACCAGCGTCACCGGGAAGGATTGTGAGGGAATGTATAAAACTGCTCACCTGTGGTCGCGTAGCACATCCGAATACTCGGTTTCAGAGCACGCTACTGGGGAATGCTGAGGTTATATCATGCTGTGGATTGGGATATACAGCTACTAGTAATAAAATTGACACCAACAGGTATCAAATCCACAAAATCAAAGTTTCACCATCCATTGCAAGTGCCAGCACGTATAACGTCATGTGAGGGGGCAATTTCCCATATCCATGACTCAATTCAAACCGACAAGACCGGATCATTCGCTGGCAGCGAGGACGGACGCACAGGAAGTAACTTTGTCGAAGAGAATCCGGGGACTCAAGTGACAACCTCAGGCTCGCATTAATCCTAACAAATGGAGCAATGCCAGATTCTTTGTCGATGGAGTACAAATAGTGATACTAGCCTTCAAAGTCAACGTTTAACCCTTCAGAGTTCGAACAGTCACCCAATACTCTACTGCATGTAATAAACTATAGTATACACGAGTGACTCGGAAAGGCAGTTGCCAGGTTCACCCGACCCAACTTTCAGTGGTGCTCTACTGACAGCTTGTCGAGTCGGCGCTTGCCTCTGCGCTCCGCCCGTTCAACCACGACAACGACGCTCGATCTACGGTTTCTCAGGCTAACGTTGATACCCTTTACGACGGCTGTTGATTCATACCCATACCCAGCAATCCAGTCGTCGGTCTCACTCTACACACCTCCTGATTTCAAACGCGTGTTTCCCGACCGTAGACCGCGATATCAATCATGAATGGTTCTCTCAGTGCAGAAGCCGCCCGTGCCGCCGCCCTCCAAGCCGAGTTCAACGAGAAGAAATGGGTGTGGGTACCGGACGAAAAGGAGGGCTACCTTGCTGGCTGGGTCCACCAAGAGGACCAAGAGACTGCTGAAGTCGTCATGTCCTCGGGCGGGGAGGTAGACGTTCTCATGTTCGCCTTGCCACCCTCCTCACCTTCCTTCAGATCCGTCGAGTTCCACTCTATGCTTTGTCCAAGATGAATCCCCCAAAGTTCGACCGCGTGGATGACATCGCAGATCTCACATTTCTCAACGAAGCTAGCGTCGTTCACAATCTTCGTCTAAGGTATGGGTCTGGAGCAATATACGTGAGTCTGCTCCCCGCTTTCAAGTCTCGTATTCCTGGAAACCTACAGTAACGCTCCTGGACTTTCGTGTTACGTTCGTCTTATCGGTACCGAGCTAACATGCATACCACAGACTTATTCTGGCTTATTTTTGGTCGCTATCAATCCTTACCAGAACTTGCCACTTTATACCGACGCCATCATTCAACAATATCGCAATAAACGACGAGATGAAAATCCCCCACATATCTTTGCAGTTACGGAACGTGCATGGATTAATATGCAAGAAGAACGTGAGAACCAGAGTATCCTCATCACGTTCGTTGAATTTCTGCCCTTAGCCATGACGTCCCAATTGATAGATTATTCGTGCAGTGGTGAATCAGGAGCTGGTAAGACAGAAAGCACCAAGAAAGTCATCCAATACCTTTCCGCCATAGCAACTGATGCCCATCTTCCCAACTCATCGCACGCACACTCATCATCCACGTCTTCCTCGTATTCAGCAATACCATCCATCGGGCTGCCTAGAAGCAGGAAGAGTATATCAATAGCCGGATCAGGAGGTACTACGACTGCCAAAGAACGACTCGGTCTACTGGAGCGACAAATTATTCAAGCCAACCCTATACTCGAGGCCTTCGGGAATGCACAAACCCAACGGAACAACAACTCGAGTCGTTTCGGCAAATTCATCAGGATTAGTTTCGCTCCCGACGGGAGTATTTCTGGTGCTAACATTGATTGGTACCTACTGGAGAAGAGTCGAGTGGTTGTGCGGAGTCCTGCAGAACGAAATTTCCATGTGTTTTACCAGTTGATGTCTACCAGCGGCTCTCTGAAGGGTAGGTAGTCAACGCTCTATATTGTCTTCATATTACTCATTGTTTTCAGATTCATTGTTACTTGATGGGGACATTGGGGACTATGAATTCCTGAACCGGAGCAGGAGGGAGATCGATGGTGTCAACGATCGGGATGACTGGGATACTCTTGTCGTAAGCTGGCCTTCTTACTCTCGCACAAAGAAATGGTTTGCTGACCACACTACAAGAGTGCCTTTGAAGTTGTCGGCTTCTCTCAGGCTGAACAGTATGATCTATTCCGGATCGTAGCAGCGGTTCTCCACATCGGCAACATTGCCATCACTTCCACGCGTGCTGACGACGCCGTTATGGTCGACCCCTCTCAAGCAGAACGCGTTTGCCACCTTTTGGGAATCCCGCTGGCCGAGTTCACGAAAGCTGTTTTGCGCCCCAGGGTGCTTGCTGGACGGGAGTGGGTCGCACAAGCACGCACCGGTCAGCAGGCTTTGGACGAGCTCGCCGCTCTTTCAAAGACACTGTACGAGAAATCGTTCGGTGCGTTGGTTGATCGTATCAATCGCGCCCTCGATCGCCCTACACCTAAGTCGACATTCATCGGCGTACTGGACATAGCGGGATTCGAGATCTTCGAAATCAACACGTATGAACAACTCCTCATCAACTTCACTAACGAGAAACTCCAACAATTTTTCAACCACCATATGTTTGTCCTTGAGCAGGAAGAGTATTCTCGCGAGGGCATTGAGTGGGACTATGTGAACTTCAAGCTCGACTTGCAGCCGACAATCGATCTCATTGAAGGAGGTGGTAACGTCATCGGTATCCTTAGTTGCTTGGACGAAGAGTGCATCATGCCCAAGGCAACGGACCTTACTTTCACGGAGAAAGTACATTCTTTATGGAGTGGGGATCTAGCTCTCGGAGATCACCCGCACCCTGGTCGTACAAAATATGATCTCCCCAAGTTCGAACAAGGTTTCATCATAACCCATTACGCCGGGAAAGTCGAGTACCGTACCGATGGCTGGCTGGAGAAGAACAAGGACCCACTGAACGATAACCTCACTCGAGTTCTTTCCGCATCCACGCAACCCTACGTCGCGTCTCTTTTCCAAGACTATGTAAGGTCACTCCCTGATCTGCCCTCTTCAAGCGTCGGATTCTCTTTGGGAAAGAAGCGCGGTGTCAAGAAGGGTGCTTTCCGCACCGTCGCTCAAAGGCACAAAGAACAGTTAACGTTGCTGATGACCCAGCTACACGCCACCCAGCCACATTTTGTTCGATGTATAGTTCCTAACATCAACAAGAAGCCAGGACGTGTTGATGTGCCACTCGTCCTCGATCAATTGCGTTGCAATGGTGTGTTGGAAGGCATCCGAATCGCTAGACTGGGCTATCCCAATCGACTTCCCTTTGTCGAGTTCCGGCAACGCTATGAGATCATGACTCCTGGAATTATACCTCGCGGTTACATGGATGGTCGGAAAGCTTGTCTCCGTATGGTAGAGGCTTTGGAGCTCGACAAAGAGCTTTATCGCGTCGGCACGTCGAAAATTTTCTTCAAAGCAGGCGTGCTCGCAGAACTCGAAGAACGTAGAGATGCGTTGCTATATGACGTTTTCTCGAGGCTGCAGGCCATGGCACGGAAGTTTTCGGCACGAAGGCAGATGAAGAAGATTCTCAATCGTGCTATCGCTATTCGGACTATTCAGCGCAACGCTCGGGTGTATAACGAACTCAGGGACTGGCCATGGTGGCAACTTTATACAAAGGTCTGAAAGTCTTTTCTCCGAGCCTTCCCTTCTGACATAAAGGTGAACAAAGGTTCGGCCCTTACTAGCTACTACCCGCAACGATGAAGAACTCCGGCGGAAAGAAGTGGAACTACAACTCATCAAGGAACGTGCAGAGAGAGACCAGCGCGAGAAGGAAAACTTGGAGACCATGAAGATGTCATTGGAAGCAGAGAAACAGAAAATTGTCAAGGAACTTGAGGCCGAACGAGCGCTTACGGTTGACAAAGACCTGTTGCTCGAGCGGAGTAAACAACGGGAGAGCGAGTTGGAAGAGGAGATTGTTGCCCTACACGCCGACCTTGATGTTCTGGATTCACAACTGGATCGAGCACTACTCCGACAGAAGGAAAGTGACGAGAAACATGAGAATCTTCGTCAGGCATTCGATCAAGCTGCCGAACACCTTGTGAGACTCGAGGCCCAGCAAAACGAGTGGAAGAAAAAGGAGGTAGAGTTCGCAGACCTTCTCTCCACGATGGAAAATGGCATGGGACAACTCCAAGACGAACGAGATGAGCTACAGAAGTTGAATGAGGACTTCACGACCTTGGTGTCTCAGCGCGATGAAGACTTTACTCGTCTCAAAGAGCGGTCCGAGGCATCTATTCACGAGTTCCAGTCAAAGTTGGCTGCAGAAGTGCGCACAACGTGAGTAGTATTGGAAGCTACCACGCCCGTGGATTCAAACTTATCCATCCCATAGGGAACATCTGAACGCCAAAGTTGACCTGCTCGAGAAGGGTTCGCAACAAGCCAAGGACCAGTTGGCCGAGCTGACCCGCACCGCCAACGATTATTCGATGATGCTCCACAAGAAAGAGGATGAAACCGTTCGCCTTGCCTCCGAAGTCGCCGCATCGAAGCGAGAACGTGCCCAACTTCAAAAGGACATTGTCGATATTCGCGCATTGATGCAGGCAGAGCTCGACGAGCTACGTGCAGTGATGGAAACGAAGACCACGGAGGAGACACGCCGACGTGAAGTCGAGAAGAGCAAAGACGAGGAACTTGCTAACCTGCGACGCCGGGCCGCAGATCTTCAAAGGCAGCTTGAGAATTCACATACGTCGCTGCTGGAGCGCGAGAGGGCCGCCAACGAACAATCTAACAAGGCTGAAACTGCGATGATGTCTATGGAGAAGTCGAAGAGAACATTGGAATCAGAGCTGCAAGCACTCCGTGCAAAGCAAGTTGACTCAGACTCCCAACTCGCAGAGGCTCTGGCGGCCAAAGAGGTAGAGTATTTCATTCCATAGACAAGACATCTTCGTGTGCCTAACTTGAGCCACTTTAGTCCTTGGAACGACAGCTCACCTCATCCCAAGGCAAATATCACGAGCTTGAGGACACGGTTTTACAGCTAGAAAGGGGAGCTCGTGCCTTCGAACGCCAATTAGAGCAAGCTCGTAAACAGCTGGAAGCTGAATCGGCTAAGTACAAACAGCTTCACCAGGTTGCGACCAACCAAAAGAGGGAACTCGCTCTGGACCAAGACCGTCTCTCCAAAATGGACGCCGCCCTTAATAAGGCTCTCACCGACCTCAAGAATAAGGAATGGGATATCAAGCAACTCGAGTCCAGACAGGACAAGAAGATTGTCGAGCATGTCCACGTGCTCGAGAAGGCGAAGAAAGTCACCGACCAGCAGCTCAAAGACGCCCAAGAGGAACTGCAGAAGAACGCTGTATATATTCGGTCTCTGGAGAAGGCAAAGTTGGCGTTGACTCGTGAAGCCGAAGACTTTGTACGCGAGAACAAGATAGAACAGGTCGAACTCCGTGCCATCGAAAAGACAGCTCGAGCAAGCGAGGAAAGGGCGTTGAAGGCTCTGGCGACTCTGGAATCTGAGCGGAGGGCAAGAGAAGCAGCGGAGTCTAGCAATCGACGTTTGCAAGCTGATCTCAACGACCTCAAGGAATATCCATTCAGGATAGCACAGTTGGAGGAGAGGCTCCGCGACGCAGAAACCATGCAAGAAATGGTGGCGAAGATTAAGACTCAAGTCGAGCGTCAACACCAAGAGCTACTCGATTTCATCATGAAGGACACGCCGATGGATGATGCGTTCCGCTCCCGTCTCGTTCGTGAACTTCAAATCTCCAAAGAGGAGCTCGCGCGCCAGTTTTCTGCTTTTACTCGGGCCCCAGATTCAACCACGCCTGTTCGCAAGGACGAATCTACAACTCGGCTAGAAGAGTCTCATAAGGCTCTCGTAAGTGTTTCTAAGGTGTGGTAGACTCGGGGGCTCATAACAGGATGTGTTCAACAGCTAACTCAGCAACGGAATTTGCAGCTCGAGTTGGACGAGGCTCGGAGACGAACTCGGGAAGAGCTAGCTGGTGTCCACGACAAGCTAGATGCTGAGATTGCCTCCAAGAACGACGCGATCAGTATGTTTGTCCACCCCGGCCAATGCAGCCATGCTGACTGCAAGCAGACGCGCACAGGCAGCTTCAGACTCAATTCCAAGAACTCCAGATAACTTCGGCCGCTGCAATCGCGATGCAATCGGGTAGGTTTCCATTCCCGGTACCGGCCTTGGCTGATCCAGATATGAAGAATTGCAACAGGCAATCGAGTCGTATAAGCAAAAGACAACGATAAATAACGCAAAACTTCAAGACGCCGAGGTTGCGCAGGCAAAAGTAGAGCAGGCAGAAGTATTTGGTAATTAAAGGGACTCTTTCTATCGCACGAACTGACTCTGGATAGCGCGCCGTGCATTCACTGACTTGGAGAAGACACATCTCGATCTTGTTGCAGAGAAGAAGGCGATTGAAGAGAGGCTACAGACTACGGAACACAAGCTCCGGGAATTAGAACAACAAATTGAGGAGGAAGATCGGGAGTCCTCCGAACTTGGTATTCATAGGCGTCGTCTAGCTCAACAACTTCAAGACGAGCGTCTCCAGCACCAAAAGGACCTTGCTGAGCGTGATTTTACTAGTGATCAGACCCGAAAGAAGTACCAGGGTAATTACACTCTTTCGTGACCTTGTGGTAGTAAGAGGATACTCATCTATTTGCAGCCGAGCTTGCCCAACTCAGCGAAGGTATAGTTTCTTCGCTGCTTCTCAACAGTTTCTTATTGTATTCCAGAACTTCAATCCCAACGTGATACCATGACCCGACTTCGCGAAGATAACCGCAAGATCCAGTCGGATTACGACGAACTGCAGTTACGCTTCGACGAGGAAGTCTATAATGGTGGGGCGTGGAAGAGGGAGAGAGAACGCCTGGACACCAAGATTGCAGATTTGACAAAGGCGTACGAAACCTCTACCGCGGTGCAGTCTGATCAACAAGCACAGATCGTTTCTCTCCACTCCCAAGTCCGTGAGCTAAGGGGTGTTTTGAACGACGCGGAAGCAGACCGCGCGATGCTCCAAAAAGCGAGGCGCGCACTACAAGCGGAACTGGAAGGCATTAAGCTTGATCATATTGATGCAAGCAAGGTAACATCGGACCGAGAGCTACAAAAACTCCAGCTGGAAAAACAGGATCTTGAGCGCTCTCTGGAAGAGCAAGAAGATCGTGTTTCTATGGCTTTTGGCCGCATGAAAGCTGCAGAAAGTCATGCTGCAGAAAGCCAGATGGAACTCGATAAAATTCGCATAGAGAATACGGAACTGGACAGAAAAAACGTACGTAATACTCTCTTCGCTGCGGAGACATCCTGCTTATATGCCTTACAGGCTCAGTTAGAGAAGCAAGTCAAGGAGTTCAATGTACGGATCGTGGACCTGGAAACGAAATCGTATACTAGCGCGCCTCAGCCGAATGCGACCATTCGCCAGTTACAAGCACGTGTCGAAGAACTTACAGGTCAGCTCAACCAAGCCACCAACGACAAGAGGCACGGCACGCAACTCCGTTCTTCCGACAAAGCGGTTAGAGATATGCAATTACAACTACAAGAGAGCGAACGTCATCGTGCAAAGTTAGAAGAGGACCGGAAACTTTCTGAGACCCAGATCCAAACGCTGCGTGAAAAGCTTGGTAATTCGGTCGGTCGGTCCTGTTTCCGTTAGTCTGCCCCGCTGAGCAAAAGTATAGCAATCCTCCGAGAGTGGATTGGTTCGCGCCAACCGTCGACTTGAGCTACAGGCTGCAGAAGCTAAGCAAACTACTTTGACGTAGGTTCATTCCCATTTATCTGATCCTTGATGTTCATGATGCCTCTGTAGCCTAGAACGTGAGGTAGAACGACTCCGTAGTCGTCTTAACAGACCAGCGTCCTCTGTGATCAGCGACACGACTAGTGCATCTGGCACCTCTTCTGTCGGTTCTCCGCGCAGGCTCAAGCCGTCATGACGAATATTGAAATCTACAACCCCCCTGAACCATGTTCTTATAACGCCCCACATTGACAATACCTTTGTTTTACCCTGCACGACATGTAATCATTAGGTCTTGTATCCTTTGTAGCCTTCGCCCTTTTTTGGTCTAGTTACCCTTTTTAAACGATGATGCTCGAGGCTTGAAGCTTGAAGTCCCCCGGTGGCGTAGCTGTACCAGCTTGGCCAGTCAAATAATTTCGGGTTTTTGTGATGCGGCGTACACTTTGACGCACGTGACATGTGACAAGCGTAACCACTCCCGGGATTTTCCGAGAAACTAGTAGGTTAGAGTTCAGCCACACCACCACCAGATTGAAGCATTTGTTACATCTGTCGAAGATAGGAAACATCAAAACATTGTTTGCCATGGTACGCAGAATCTCCATCTATACAACTTGACTGGTGTTTTTGACGTTGCGCGCAGCCTAAAGAAATCCGGGATATCAAAAAATTCATCGAGATTGCGCGGCGGAAGGATGCTACGCGTAAGTAGTCAAGAGTACAACTACGTCGATCGACACTCATCGATTCTTCCCTTGCGCGCTCTACCCATCCACAGAGGCCCGGATAAAGAAAGTTGCTGCAAAAACGCCCACCGGCAAGGCTCAGACCAAGTTCAAAGTTCGGTGTTCAAGATATCTTTACACGCTCTCCCTCGACGACCCAGACAAGGCTGAGAAGCTCAAGCAGAGCCTTCCTCCAGGTATGCCTTTGTGCGCTTGTCGTATTCTCTGGACTGCTCGTGACGATCTTGTTAGGCTTGAGCATCGTGGACTTGGCCCAGCCACCAAAGAAGAAGTAAACCATCATACCGCTTTTTTTGCTCGCAATTCGTGGGGGGTGGGCCCATGTGTGCCACAACATCACACACAGACCATGTTTTATATACATGAATCGCATCATGCAACAAAAATTTTGCAATGAGGCTCAATTTGTTCGATTGTCGTGCTTCCCGAGTACCTTGGGCGCTGTCGCAGACGCTTGTCATCGGGAAATGAAAGTCAAAGACAGGTAGTATCATTTTCTCGCCCAACTTGTGACACCTAGGAGTGCACAAAACGCTACTAGGAAGAGCGCCAAGAAATTGAGGGATATCCGGCATGCTCTCTGCACCCGCCCCTCCCGACTTGACCGTGTTCTGTTGTTGAGGGCCTCAAGATCGATGCTCTCCAAGTCATCGCTAACTCGACCGTAGAAGAATTGCAATAAAACGACAAGTAGTTGATATCCGTCTAATGCCGTGATAGGGAGCACGTTGACAAGGTAGAGAGAAATATTCGCAACCTTCATATATCTGTCAATACCAAAGTCTTGTCAGTTGTCTTGTGTGTATAATGACAACAACCACACGCACTCGAAGAAAGCAAAAACAAGTTCCGGAAGCTCGGATGGCACCAGAAAAAAACGAGGGCGCAGATTACTAACTTGGACTAATCAAAAGAGAGGTCATCTCGCATATTCGTGGCGGCTCAGTGGCATTCAAGTACCTTGTTCCCAGATCTCGTCTTTTGGGCCCTTCCAAACGATCGTGTCCTCTATACTTGTACCCGCATAGTTCCTCGTAATCGATATCCGTACAAGCTGTTGATCACGACGAGGCACCACGCAGGATGTAGAGAATGAGCACTGTGCGGAAGAGTTGCACCGTGGCAAGTTGTCTGTGAATATTTGGACGGGATCTAATTCATACTGTATAGTTTCGTCCAGTTTGGATACAAAGCAGGAGTATGGATTATTAATGCTGGTACACGTTAGGGCTTTCGTAGAGAATGAGAAACAACAAATCCAAAAATACGGTTGCTAGACTCACCGAGGGCCCTGTTGAGAAGAGAGTTGTCAGCACACCAACCTTGCATAGAGCCTGAGGAGGGGGAAAGTAGGTAGTGATCCCAAGGGTCGTCCGACGACACAGAAGCCATCGGGAAATCATCTATCCTGGTGACCAAGGTACCAACAGGGAGGTGTGTGGCCAGTGGAGAAACCTAAAGCGAATCAGTGCGTTAACTTGTAAGAAAGCGGATACACTGACGTAGTCGACGCTGACTACGAGCCTCCCCAGAGAAGAAACTTCCTGGAAGAAGATCCAGGTGGGAAGGGAGCCTACTCCTAACCAACCTACAGAGAACAACAAACACGAGAACACAAGGTTGTGGAAACACCCGGCAGACACGATTTGCAAACGATCACGAGGAGGCAGCTTCTCAAGCCGGGGAACAGGGAGAGTGACGAACGCGGACGGCAAGAGAAACGTGATGGCAATTCCACAAGAAACGATCGGGATGCGGTGGCTATCTGCAAAGTCAATTCCTTGCTATACTTACCACTGGCAATTACCTACAGTGCTGCGGTGATGGCATGCCCGGATTCGTGGACAATTTGGCTAATAATCAATGCCACGAGAATCGAGGGTAAATGACTGAAGGGAACAGTCAACCCTGGTATCTGATGGATTTGAGCTGTGCTCGCTGTTGGGCCATCTCAAATCTTCAACGGAATGCTTACAATTGGGTTGATCCTCAGCAGGTCGGATGCAGGTGCAGTATGCGAAGTGATATCGGCAACATGGTCTAATCCCCGCTTCGTGACTGTGTTGGCGCTGTGGTCTCGTCCTGCGTGCAGGATTTCCGATGACAAGGAGGCGGCCGTGAGGACCAGCAGGCCGAACCCAAGCAACATCCCGATCACACCAAGGAGGCTACCCAGATCATATGATTTTAAGAGGATCTGTCTCAAGATCCGAGAGTTGTTGTGAGACAACCAAGTGGATAGTTTGTCATGCAAGACATTGAACGCCTCTGTCTTGAGACGTATGTTCAAATGCTTTACGGTGAGCTTGGTGGTAGGTCTGCGGTTTTGTGAGGATGGTAGCAAAGATTTTGGTCGTCTGGAGGTGTATTTTATGGCGTATATGATGAGCCAAAGGAGGGATATCCAGAGACCAGCCGTGGGCAAAGACATGCCCAGTCACGAACGCATTTGGCGGTTTCAATTCTGTCCTCAACTCCGACTACCATCTCAACCAACATGAAGATCTTCTCAATTTCTGTCGCCCTTGCACCCCCGGGATCACCGAGTACGGTCCTGAGCACTGCGTCAGACGTTTCCAGCTTCTCTTTTTACCAGAGAGGTTCCATCAATGAATTCCTGACGTTCTTCAGCAAGACCGTAGTCGATAGAACACCACAGGGTCAGCGTCAGAGCGTGCAAGAGAACAATTATACAGCCCATGTATTTAACCGTGGTGGAGCAGAACAACTTGCAGGTCGGTTGGTTACTATCTCTTGCCCATCCCGACTCATCTGCTGACTACGTGCCATACTTTGTATCACAGCCATCTTAATAACAGACCAGGAGTACCCCGTTCGGCCTGCATTCTCTCTCTTGACCAAGATTCTGGACGAATTCATCGCTAAAGTTCCCCAATCTGCCTTCTCCAACCCCTCCGCAATTTCGTTCCCCGACATTCAGACATACCTCACCAAGTATCAGGACCCACGGCAGGCGGATACCATTATGAGAGTGCAACAAGAATTGGATGAGACAAAGATTGTGCTGGTACGCTCAGAATCACGAACTTTATTCCGAATCTCTGAGACCCGTCTTTAGCACAAAACGATCGAGTCCGTCCTTCAGCGAGGCGAGAAGCTAGATAACTTGGTTGAGAGGTCCAATGCTCTGTCCTCGCAGACGAAGATGTTCTATAAGACGGCCAAGAAGGTTTGTGCCTCCGCATTCGTCGTGATAAATGCTCGGTTGACATGTGTCCTGCAGCAAAACTCGTGCTGTGTGGTCATGTAGGATTTCCAACTATCTCATCTATTCCTGACGACTATCATGGGACATTGTACGTATCCTAATTACTTGCTACTTTGGACAGATCCTGTCTCTGTGATAGTATCTTGTCTTTTGTTGGCCAGATCTCCCATTCCTAGACGAGAAATCTAGTTGATCATTCATGCTTGATACAAGTGCGATTGTGACTGACGAACATGTCTGTACAGACTCCCCAACAACAATGGTTAATCAAGCGGTGCTCTGAGAATCCGTTTTGGCCCGGGACACACGCGAAAACAAATGTGACTGGTTGGAGAATGAAACGACCTGAAACAAAATACGTCGAGGCTTCCCTGAGTGCATCCGCTAGGCGGATGCTGTAACAGTGTGGGCTGTCAATAGCCTATATGACCGATGAGCGCTTGAGCTCCTACTCGGAAACTTGGTCTGTACTCGCCCACCCTGAAATCGCTATTCTTGCTTTGGATGCAATGTCGCTCTTGCCACCAGAGTTCACGCGTTGAACGCCAAAACTGATCCAAGCATGTTCGGCATGCACCCACATCGATTCCAGAATGCCAATTCATCGCAAAATTAACGTTGGTATGCGCCCGTCGCCGGATTCAACTTCAGTACTTCAGTGTTCAGTGTTCAACTTCTTCCAGTTGGCAGTTTAGAGCGACGTGATAGTTACGCCTCCCTTAAGATCCCAGAGTTTTCTGCACTTCACCGGTTCGTACTTAAGCTGTCCTCCCAGCTTTCTTACATTCATTCTCACCTTCCTCTCACAGCGTGTTCTCAGCCATCATCTCTTTTTTCACTGTTTGACTTCTTCGAGACCGCTCTCTCAGTTCTTCATTCTTTGACGAACCACTCTCGATGCAGCAAGCACAATCCAATGGGTTTCACGGAAGCGGGACAAAGATGCAGAGCATGCTGCAGCTGCTACTCTCTCGAGTGCAATCCGGCATCGGTAGCACCACATCAGTCCCACACTTCTCTGGCAGGAGTATACGTGACTTCCAGCAAATCGCTCTTCGCGGTCCACCTCTCACTGTCGATGATCTGGTGGGTCGTTACATCGCATCCACACACATCGTTCACACTTTCCCCATATGTAGCCCGCGTTCGCAGATGCCATACACAATCTCCATGGCACAATCAACGACAGAGAATTTCTTGCAAGTGATTCATATAAAAGTGTATTCGTTGAACTCATGGCGTGGCCTAGCTCGAGAAAGTCCTGGTGATGATGGCACGCCTTCCAGACGATTCAGCATTTGCCAAAATGGCGCAGCAGCATGTCATCAGTTTATGTAGGTCATCAGTTCTACAATCCTCGGTGATAGTTATAATCCGTTATAGTATACAAGGACTTACCCCATCCTCCGTCTGGATTCCTTTCAACCTTCCACAACTTCCCCTCAACGATCGTTAAAGAACAGACTGTCTCGTACGCGTTCCGCAGTGCGGATGGATCCAACTACAATGTCCTTTTCCCAACTCTTGGACAAGCCGGTCAACCTTACGCACGATCTGTGCCTTCCACCCATATCCAAACACTTTCATCTCTTCCCGACCCAGGCTTAATATTTGAGCGTCTCCTATGTCGGAGAGACGACAACTTCATCCCGCACCCTGGCGGCTTGTCGAGTTTGTTTTTCGCATTCGCAGATCTCATTATTCACAGCATCTTCAACACGAATACGTCGGACTGGACCATCAATGATGCAAGCAGCTATCTTGACCTGAGCATTATCTACGGGAGTAGTGTGGAGCAAATAGAGAACGTGCGGAAAAAAGATGGTTCTGGGAAGATCTGGAATGATGCATTCGCGGATAGCCGTTTACTTTTCATGCCACCCTCCGTTTGCGCGCTTGCCGTGCTCTTCAGCCGTCATCACAACGTACGTCTATCACTATCTTTTGGCACATATCCGCACTTATGTCGTGCTAGTACATCGCACAGAAGATTCTGGAGTTCAACGAACGCGGCACGTTCTTCTCGCATGTGCCCGAAGAGAAGGCCTCTCTGCTTGCGCAGGATGATGAAATTTACCACAGAGCAAGGATGGTCAATACCGCGTTCTTCATGCAAATCATCCTTGCAGATTACGTGGGCGCAATTTTGGGACTAGTGAGGGACGGCATGCCCTGGCGCCTTGACCCACTTGCAGTAGGTTTGTTGTTTGGATGTCGGGGGCAGATGGTATTCATGGGCTTGACTAACAGTCATTTCGTGAATCCGATCATTGTGTGTCTCCTCGGGGTCAAGGAAACGCTGTTTCCATCGAGTTTAACTTGCTTTATCATTGGCACGCTTCCATATGTCAACAGGACGAAATGTGGCTGAATGGAGTGTTTGAAAAACTCTTTGACAGTAGAAACCCTAGAACGGTATCCTCTTTCCTCGTTGCCCGTATCACAATCCTAATGCGTTGTCATGACACACAGGTGACTACAAAGGAGTTTAGAAAGGTGGTTCGAGAAAAAATTGTACCGCCCGGTGACGTCAAGACCTGGACATTTGATGGGTGAGTCCTGTGATTCATTCTTGTGTCTAGTTCCGTGACCCGGGTGGCATTAGACTGCAACGTGGTCCTGATGGCCATTTCTCTGACGAAGACCTCGCTCGGATATTGCAAGATGCAACCGAGCAAAGAGCTGGTGCATTCCGCGCCAGAGGCTGTCCCCCTGTGATGAGGGTGGTGGAGATTCTGGCCATAGAGCAAGGAAGGAAATGGGGAGCTTGCACTGTAAGGCGCTGTTGTCCGGTGATCATTCGGTTTCACTAAAATCCGTAGCTCAACGAGTTTCGCAAGTTCATTGGTCTACGGCGTCAGTATTTCAGCTTAAAGTCCAACTCTCATTTGCTGACGACACTTTTAGCTTACAAGTCCTTTGAAGAATGGAATCCAGATCCATCCATCCATGTAAAATTTTTCCTCGCACGTCACTCACCAACTCAACGGCCTACAGACCGCAGCAGAAGATCTGTATGAACATATTGATAATCTGGAACTTCATGTTCGTATATCTGTACTCTTAAGCGTATCTCTGATTGTCAGCGCACAAATCACTGAAGGTTGGTTTGCAAGCTGAAGAAACCAAACCGCCCATTCCGGGTGCTGGGTTGTGCCCAGGATATACCATTTCACGTGCTATCCTGGCTGATGCGGTATGCCTGACCCGCGGAGATCGATTTTTAACTGTGGATTTCACCCGTCGGCGTTCTTTTCTTTCTATCCCGGTCATTGTCTCTGACGCATACTTAGCATACAACCTAACATCCTGGGGATACCAGCATTGCATGGTCAACACCGCCGACGGTTCTTATGGAGGGATGCTCAGCAAACTCTTGTTTTGTGTCCTGCCGGATCAGTACCCTGCTGGGTCGATTTATGCCCATTTTCCGTTCATGACACCTGATTTTATGCGCCCTCATATCGCATCTCGGTCGACAGATTTACTCGCGTATTATGATTTCCAGAAGCCGGTTGAGGTTGGAGCTAAAACTCGCCAGCTAGACGCACTGTATAGGAAACGTATATTACGGCTTACAAAAGGTGTTGAAGTAACTTTCAAAGAGGTCAGTTGCGAACTTCGACTCTGGCAGATCGTACTCAAAACAGCTAGGTGCGGACAAGCATCGTGGATGAGACTCTCTCCATCGTATCCTTCACGAGGATGTTCAAAACCTTGGTGAAAGAGGCATCCATATTGGCGAGTCATAACACTAGGGTCGTCGACGTAATCAAAGATGTCATTAACCAGCTGCCTATTTATTGGGCAGCGAACTTTGTGGTACGTCCAAAGGTTAGCGGCCTAAATGCTATTACTTACGTTCGAGCCAGCTTGGTTTGCCTGTCACAGCGTTTGAGAGTATTTTGGGAGGACACACGGTAGTGCAGTGGTTTGAAGTGTTTGCTGATGTGACCAGGTAAAAGATCGAGTTGATTCGCAGAACTACTGCTGATGCGGCCCAGGTATATGTACCTCAACGACGACCCAGTTCATGACTGGACTCTGTACCAGTCTGCCCTCCAGGCTACGGAAGAAATCATGTACTACCTCCGGAACCGATTGAAACGGTACAGCGATGCGACGGTAAGTTTTAATTGTATGAAAGTGATGAACTTCGAGCACCAGTTCTATGCAACAGGTCTCACTTGCGCGTGCATCCGATATGCTGGTCACCTCAGTCGTTACAAACAATGTGCAAAACGACCGATTCATCGCCAGCGTCTTGGAGACCGTCAAACACTCCAACATTCAGACTATCGCATATAGCATTTTTGCTGAGGCGGCACCCTCTGCGCTACTGTTCTCCGCTGCCATCTCTTCTGTGGTTGAATATTACGCTGGTTCTAGCCGGAAGAAAGAGTTGCAAAAGCTGATCCAACTGTGCACCGCTCCAACGGATGGCGCGACGAACGATGCGTTGATGAATTTCATTGATGACGCGCTGGGTAAGTCTCCAGCCACTTCTCCTTTGGTACTTGAAGCCCATCAGAAAGCAGCGCACGGACAGGATGTAAGCTCTATCAGCGAATAAAGGTGTTGTTTTCTGATCCCTTTCCTGGCAATCGGTCAGATTCAGGATGGAGTACGTTGCCCATCTACATTGCTTCGTCCAACCTAATAACGTATGTAGCCGTCGCCGCTCTATATGATTGTCGGAAATCACAAAATCGATCTCCGTGGGCAAGGAGGGTAAATGTGACGCTTTTGGAACGTCGATATGAGGTTGCTTACGCCGTTCTTGTTGCATAGCCTCATGTCGCGTGACCTTTTCACAAAGGTATGATGACTGCGTTCTCGTCCTTGATGGGGTTGTAAGCTAGACCACGCTGCAGTTCGCGCCTCAAGTTGTGGCTGCGATCTTTGGCTTGAAAAACGTTGATTTTTCTAACGCGCAAATGGAGTTTGGTGAGTCGCCTCTTGCGTGACTTGGAGATGGGTATGCTGAGTTGACATGATGACATCGTGCAGAGGGAGGACTACTAGCTTCGAAAATCATCCAGGTACGAGACAGAGAAGAACATGTGCTTCGGGCTACTCACCTTCGATCTTTCAGTACGAAGTTTGATGATTGTTCTAGTCGATTATGGTCCAAGCACCCCGAAGCAAGTACACATAGATTTGTCCCATCTCTTGTAATACCATGATGTGATCCGATGAAGCAACAAGACGATATCTTTTTGCAAAAGGTACATTTTGGGAGGGTATCATGTACACAGCAACAATAAAATCACAACATGGAAAAAACAAAGGTTCGTTTTAAGATTCCTCAGAAGACAGATCTACCGAGGGCAACAATACCAACAACCATTGCAAGACAGGCGACCCCACCGGTAGACACCATGGAAATGCTGTGTGAAGAGCCACTCGTTCCTGAATTGCAAGTCTTAACACTTGGCGCGACCTGTATAGTTGATCCATAACTCACCTAGTATGGGAGTGCTTGATGCAGGACCGCTAGTGCTGCTAGCACTAGATGAATTGGGCATGGAAAAAGTGGGAGTAATGGAAGCGTCGCCCGGTACCGTAGGATTTAACGTAGGCACTATAATTGACACGGTCGGACTGAATGGATTAGGCGTTGATGACGGGGGACTCGGAGGTGAGCTGGGACTTGGTGCCTCACTACTTCCTCCACCTCCACCTCCACCTCCACCTCCAGAGCTGCCTCCGCCTCCAGAGCCGCCGCCTAGCGAGCAAGTATCGCTGGAGGTACAGGATGTCCCGTCATAGCAACCTCGAATGCATGTCAGTCTAATCGCTCTGGGTTGTTGTTGGTGCCACGTACATCCACCATAGGAGTCATTACAACAAAAGGTGCCAGTGTCGCAGCAACCACCGTTATCGCAGCACGTCGCTCCGGGGTCACAACAACCACTGCCACAACACGTTGATCCTGGGTCGCAGCAGGTTTTCCCACTGCAGGTTTGGGCGTCTTTGGGACAACAGCTGTAAAGGACGATCAAGATGAAAATTTAGCGTGGGACATTGCGATGGTCTTACGAATCGGATCCGAAGCACTGTGTGGTCAAAGTCAGCATATGGAAAGGTATCAAAGCACATGAAACCAACGGACATCGTCATCGTCTGGGCAGTAACCCGTCGAGGAACACTGGATAGTTTTACTGAGCTGGGAAGTTCAACGTGTCACGGATGCACATACACAGTAATTACCGTCCGGAACGCATTCATCAGGAAAGTTTGGACAAGCAGCTATGCAAATTCCATTGTGAGTGCTTGAGGACATGGAAATATGAAAAAAAAAAGACTCACATGATCCGCTGGGGCAACCATCACCGTTGTCTCTCAATGTAAACTCGAGGTTGCGTGCTGGCAAAAGTTGAGAGAGAATATTATGTGATGAAGCGGCTGAGTTGTTCTTGTATTGCGAGGCAAGACGGGGAACATCCTCTGCAACAACGAATTGCAAGCAGGGCAACAGCAGGACAAAGAGGAAGGGAAGCATCTGAGAGCGTCTGGGCTCAGATGGTTTCTGATGGGCCTCTTGCTTTATGACGACCGGATAGAGTATTTCCCATCAGAGTGACCTACAGAATTACGTCTCGTTTCCGACGAGATTAAAGCTTTCCAGCCTGAGAGTGGTGGACGCCACTTTGGCAACATTCAGGAACATTTAGGTTGAGGACATGTGCACCCAGGGGTACCCGTGACGAAAATCGAGATTTTCCATGATCCTTCCACCCTGCCAAGTAAGCACAGGAACCACTATGACGTTCACGTTACCATCGGGTATAAGTTGTCGGTTTTATTGTATTGGATGAACGAGCGCGGTGTGCATACTGCCAGTGGAATCCTGAAGTGGATTACACGGTGTTGGGGGGATGACCGAAGTTCTAGCGTTGCTGGATTCAATTGACCTGACATGGCTACATTACACATGTCAAACCTCCAAGTGATGATGACAGTGACCCGTGACTGGTCCGACTCCGGTTGGCAGGTGCCATGGGCATCGGTGGCCCTCCAGCGCCACTGTTTCAGAGAGAGACTGGCACTAAAAAAACGAAACGGGTCATCTTTAATGCATTTATGTTTGGCGCAGGTTCGGTTGCTCTTGAGTCCGTGACTCTTGCCTTGAAACTGGCAGCCTCAGTCCTCCGAAAGCTAGCCAGTGGCAAGCCTTATATGTGACGGGAAGGTCCACAGTAACATTTCAACTTGATCAGATAAACAGAAAGTTGGTAGCAAGCAGTATGTAGCAGTTTGCGAGAAAAAACTTTTTCGTAGGAACCTTAATTGCCTTTTTGATCAGCTTTTGAGGGCGCTGATTGGAGGACAGGGCTACGAAAGTGCATCAAGCGATAACATCACAAAGTGCTCCTCCAGATGAATCAGAAACGGTCTTCGGACTAAGATGAGTTGTAGCCCTGGGCCTCGCGATCTCGAAGGGAGGTTACAAGCAGCCTTGTTACCTTGACAATCAATGCGATGACATAAGTGGTCGAGTCATTAATCAACATCATGATAGATCGGTGACCAAGATCATCGCGTCAGTACGACCACGACATTCTCAACACAAAATGGTCCAACGACTCTGGCTTCGATGCGAAAAGAAAGAATTCGAACGGCGCTCAGCGTTGACCCCAACCACAGCGAAAAAGCTCATCGATGCCGGATTCGAGATCAGCGTCGAGCGTGACGAACAGCGCATCTTTGATGACTCCGAATTCGAAGCGTACGTTCCCCCTCCCTGCCCACATTGCGCACATCACCTTGAACGCGTTTTGTTCCCCAGCGTGGGCTGCGGACTGGTCGATAATAATTCATGGCCCAGCGCCCCGACCGATGTCCCGATCATCGGACTCAAGGAGTTGCCCGCTTCCGACGATCCCTTGTCTCACACACACATTCAGTTTGCACACTGTTACAAAAAACAGGCCGGGTGGGCATCGGTCCTCGACCGATTCCGTAGAGGGGGCGGTACGCTCTACGATCTCGAGTTCCTCACCGATGCTACCGGTCGTCGCGTTGCCGCGTTTGGGTTCCACGCTGGCTTTGCAGGCGCAGCTGCAGGTGCCCTTGCATTTGCCGCGCAGAGGATCGGCCGGACATTGGGCCGTCTCGAACCTTACGCAAACGAAACCGCAATGGTGAGCCACGTCAAGGAAGTGCTTGGTGGGAGCGGAAAAGGCGTCAAGGCACTCGTGATCGGTGCCCTCGGCCGATGTGGACGCGGCGCGGTCGATCTCCTTTGCAAGATTGGTCTCGATGAGTACGTGTTTCTGTAGGCGGTGCGAATGATTGATACCGATGATCATTTTTCAGGGATGACATCCTCAAGTGGGACTTGGCGGAGACGGCCAAGGGTGGCCCGTTCCAGGAGATCCTCGACGTCGATATCTTCATCAACTGCATCTACCTCTCGTCGTCCATCCCATCTTTCGTGACAAAAGAACAAATCCACGCAGCGGGGCAGTCAAGAAAGTTGTCCGTCGTCGTGGATGTCAGCTGTGACACCACCAATCCGTTTAACCCCATACCCATCTATAACGTCAATACCACCTTTTCGAATCCTACCGTCCCAGTCGAGCTTGAGTAAGTCTCTTGCGTGTTCCCAGCTGGTAAACCAAGTGCTGAGTGTGTCTCTAGGAGCGGTCTACCATCTCTTTCGGTGATATCGATCGACCATTTACCCACGTTGCTCCCTCGCGAGGCGTCAGAGCAGTTCAGCACGGATCTACTCCCTTCGTTACTTCTGCTTCCCGAGCGACAAGGTGCTCGGGTCTGGACAGATGCGGAGAAACTCTTCAAAGAAAAGCTTTCCGAAGCGGCGAGTGTGCAGGGCGTGTGAGTTGAGAATAGAAGCGTGTCAATGAGGCACCAGAACTTGCCAAAACATGTTTACTAGAAGTGTTCATTAACGTTCATCATGATCTGCGCACCACGCTGCATGCGAATGGCTGCGAAAAGTCGAGTACAGATACTAGTTTGCTATCCAATCATCCATTGCTATGGAAGTGAAAGCAATGACTACAAAAAAGTGGAGTGATAGAAAGTTATGACATAGTTAGGCACCGTGAATAGTACGCATTGAGGAAAACAAGTCCCTCCACAACCGCGATATGAATGAGAAACATAAGGGAGGGTCTTCTGGTCCAAAAACAAGGAAGAAAGCAGGGCCATTGTCCGTCTAGACTGCGAGTTGGATGGGTTGTCTAACAAAGCTGCCACATCTTGACATAATCACTGTCCAAAAAGAAAAAAAAAACGATGAGGATCTTAACACACGGGGGGGCATGCAGTACTTACATCCTAAAAGCCCTGCTATTAGCGTCCGACGACCACGTTGCACTCCATGTGCTCTGGGCAGAAGCAAAGTCACGCATGGCAGCTTCATATCCCAGTGTGAGCATCCTCTTCTCAACTCAGACGAGGCATATACGCACTTCCAGAGCCATCATACCACGGTTTCCCACCAACGCCGTCTGGGAACCACCCACTGGTTCCGCCAACTGCGAGGTCGATGACCATGTAGAACTCTAACGTAAACGTCAAATCGGGTAAAGTGCGGATGGCGGGAAGCCTCGGGAATACTCACGTTGATCAAACGGAGCAGCTGCAGTGCCACCGTACGCCGTTGACCAAGGATCCTGTATCTCGATATACTTGCCTGAGGACATGTTCATCGCTACCGTTGGGAATCCACCTGTGTTGAAGAAGTACGAGTCGGTGTTCTTTGATGAGATGTCGAGATTGATCATGGCTTGTAATCGGTTGTCTGTGTAGAACCGCATCCACGAGTCCGTCCACTCCATGGCATATATGTGGAAGTCGCTCGCAAAATTCCCTCGTTTCGTGTCTACCCAGCCGTAGATGCTCTTGAGCAGCGTGGAAACACTAGTTGAGCCTGCAGAGGTCACGTCACGATTGCTTTTGGGCGAAACAAATACGACGGCATACCGATTGAGATGGGTGTGCTACCGGAAGGGAAAGGACCATAGTTCAAGGTCGAGCGGACATAGTTGGATCCTTGGGCAGGGTACGAGGGCAGATTACCTCGCGCCTCCATGATCTGGGTCGAGGACGTGAGCATGAACACGAGGCAGCACCAATGAACATACGTCGATCTCGCCACTGACTGGCCATGCACCATAGACGCCAGTACCTTCGGCAGCGGTGGAGTCGTTGCCTTGAGGGAGCATCCATATCGCGGGCCACAGCCAATCGCCTTGGGGTAGCTTGGCACGCACTTCGACCTTGCCGTACTTGATTGTCTTCTTACCGCGGGTGTTGATACGCCCACTCATAGCGGGGTTAATGACCGTTCCGGCCTGCGCGGAGGACACGGCTGTGCACGCATTCGCACCGTTGCTCGCCGAGGAAGTCGAGTTGGACGACGTCGTCGAGTTGGATGGCGTCGTCGTCGAATTCGTTGCACCGCCACCACCATACGTTGTGTTGGTGTTTGTTGTGCTATTGCCATTTCCGGAATATTGCCTTTTCTGGCTGGGCAGCACGAACGCGCCTTGGTCGATGCCGCCTATAACGAAAAAGTAATTCAGCGCTCGAGTTTGCTACACTTCGTTCTACTCACCAGTATTATTTGCAGTACACCCGTCTAGCGTGTACGTTGCGCCGTCCATGACAGAGCTGTACCCGCCTGAAATCGTGTCGCTGGTGAGCGTGGGCATGATGTACAGTTCCCCGTTGGAGAGGTATACATTGTTGGATGAATCTGTCGTCATCTCAAACTCGCCGTTTCTATGAGGCATGTAGACACGTGTTGTTCCACTTTGTTCGCGCACTCACCCGTACCCACTCAGTTCTACATCATAGGACCAACTGTTTGTGTCCAGACTGCCTCCAGTGAAGTCGTCGTCCAGCACGAGGCACAGCTGGTTGTTTTCAAGCAAGTGTACTGTCTGCGTTCCGCGAAAGACCAGTAATCCCGCGACGATGAACCCGATCAGTAGCCCCCCAAAAGTCACCCACTTGCTCGCGCGTTCGAGCGTGGTCGGCTTCAGCGCCAACCACGGTTTGTCCTCGTCCTTGAGTTTCTCACGCAACCGAGTTGATGTCATCGCCTTCTTTTGTATGGGCGGCAAGGGAAGTGCCGTCGTCGAGTTGGCGTTGGACGGTATGTTGAACAGCATGTTCTGCGGCGGGGGTGACCAAGTGCTCGATGGACGCGACGCGGGGGAGAGGAAGGGGGTACGGAACGTCATCGTCGTCGCTGAGCTGGCTCTTGGGATCGCTGCTGATCCTGCATCCGCAATGCCCGCAGCGGCGGAAGAGCGATAGAGGGTGGTGGTTGACACCGAGCCAGCAGAGGAGCGGTAAGGTGCGTTGGTAGGCGGACCCGTCAAGAACGGTGGGTGCGGAAGCGGCAGACCTTCGGGACCGGTTGCCTCGCCTGGTTTATCGATTAGCGGCATACGAGCCGGTGTTGCCATGGACCGGGAGACCATGCGGATAGACTCCGCGCTACCCTTGCGCGATATTCTTCCTGGAAGAGGATCTGGGTTTCCTGGATATGCCTGGAACGGTAAGGTATACGCCGATGGAGGGGGTCTCTGATGGCCGGCGGACTCGTACTGGCTGGGCGGCGTCCAGCTCCGTTCGTCTGCGGGGTGGTCACCAGCCTGTGCACTGACTGCGAGCTGGGAACGACGGCGATGGTTGCGTGGGTTTCTGCGTACGGACGACGTCGCGACCGAGCTGCGAGGGGAGACAGAGACAGTAGTGGATGGAGGAGATGAAGGGACGTCACGGTCTGAATCCGAGTTGTTTTCTATGGATGAGGCTGTTGACGTGTAATCGTCAGAAGGGCGCGAGGACGCTAGGAAGAATGGGCGGGGCGGTGACAGTGGTGAAAGGGTGTGCCCAGTAAGTGAGTCCTCTTCACTCGAGGCATTGTAGGACCGCCCGCTGGTCGGGCGTCGTTGGTTGGGTGACATGGGCGTCGAGGAACACCAGGTCTGGCGGGGGGCTTAAGTTGGGCTTCTCTGACGAAATGCGCACGGTGACCTCATGGACAGCCTACTAAGATTTTATAGGTATTGGTCGCCCATATCACTAAATGAAACGAGGACCTCACCCTTGACACGCTGACTTCCCTTTTCGGACCGATCTCAGATTGCAGCCTGTTGTCCTTTTTCGTTATAAAGTACGATGCCGTCGACCTATCGCTCGTTGTCGCCGCCATGGACTACGACAGATACGATGCCACTCTCCACTGGATCTTCAAGCAGACCCAGGGCGATGCTTGGTTTCGTCCAAACGAAGACGCTGTCCCTCCAGGCGTGTGTCTCCGCACCCATGACGGCTCCTTTCGCGTATTTCCCTACGAGGTCGCCGCACTTGAGCCATTCGAGGCTGCCGTCGCCGCCTTGAACCCCTTGGTAGCCGTCAAAGTCAGAAGCGCTGCTGTGCACGCTGCCCTCGCAGAGTCTGCCAACGACGACAAGGCAGATTGTATCTATGTCGACGCAAATACACGCATTCAGATCATGGACACCATGGTCCTCCTTCCGCAGGCCGACAAGGAACAAAACGCCGCGTTCATCGTACGTTCGTCCCCATATCAGCTCCCCTCTCCACCTTACCCTCTGCTCAGCGTGATGAACGCGTCCTTGTCGTCTGGTCCGACTCCTTGGATACCATCATACCCATCGCTCGCGATTTCGAAGATCGTCTCATACGTCTCTTGTGGAGAAATCGTCCACCTTTTGCATCCTCGATGATCTCTACCCCATCAGCACCCCCCTCAGTCTCTGGCCACTCCCAGTTGGGCACTCCTCGTGTGCAAGAGAAACATGTGCAGTCCGAGAGCCCAAGTCCCACTCCACCACGATTCCGGCGCACGTGGTATGGGCGCAAAGTTCCCATGTCCCCGTCAGAATGTGAAAAGGCGGACCAGGAACCACCTCGACGCACTACTGCGCTATATGCCCCGGTTTACAATGGCTTGGCTGCAGGGCTCGCCGTAGGTATGAACACCAACCGTACTCAATCCACTGATGCGTAATCCACTTTCTAATTCCAGTGTTCATGGGGAACGGTATCAAGATTCTCGTGCAAGAGTATATGCTCGATCAAGACTATAATCATTTCTTGCTCCTCGTCCTTGTTCCAGTACTATTTGCCATATCATTGGTAAATTCTCTTGGGCCTTATGCATCACTTTCTACCAACACCATTCTTTTTGCAGTTCTTCACTCTTCAACTCGTCCAGAACGTCACGATGATAGTTGGTCCAATTGCACACTACTTTGAGAACTCACGATATTACTCCGCAATCCCACCGGCAGCAAATAAGGAAGTGGATGCTTCACTACCTCATATGACGATTCAGATGCCAGTATACAAAGAAGGGTTGGAGGCAGTCTTGTGCGTCTCCCCTGGTTTATCCATTTACGAATTGCCTCACGGATCGAGATCAGGGCTCCATCGATAGAATCACTCAAGCGTGCGATGCAGACCTACGCCAGACAGGGCGGAACATCTTCCATATTTGTGAATGATGACGGTTTGCGCTTGCTGCCTCCTGCTGAGGCAGCCGCACGTTTGTCCTTCTATGCTACACATAACATTGGTTGGGTCGCTCGTCCAGCGCATACATACAATGCCAAGACCAATCCACAAGGTATGTACTCGTATCGTGGCGCGGCCGATTTTCGCCAAGCAATTTTCAGGGTTCAAACGCGCAGGTCGTTTCAAGAAGGCCTCGAACATGAATTATGCCCTTGATCTGAGTTTACGAGTGGAGCGTATCCTCGAGGGCCTGCAATCAGAAACCTCATCATCGAATCTGCGAGGTTCCGTTTCTACGTCCGGATTCGAATCCTGCGTCATGGGACCAACTCCCGGTACATACGGGCTACAGTACGAAGGGCACGCAGGAAACGACCAAAGCGTAATTCCGCTTTATGTAGCCCAAGCACCAAGTGGTGCTGCCACTCCTACTAGACCGGGAACCCCGCGGGCTTCTACTCCTGTCTTTAACGGTAGCTCTGGAGGACCGAATGCTCCTACTCCCCCTATTCCTATAATTGAAGACCTAGAAGAGCGTGCGTTGCAGATGGCAATGGAAGAAGGTAGTTTCGGTCCTCTGTTTCCATCGTACGTTGGCGCTAAGGAGATATGCACATTCAGTTTTCCAGGAATCCGGGGGCCTCTACCGTCCGTGGGCAGCGAATTCCCGTTCAATCCGCATTGGGCCCATAGTTTTACTCGTCGACGCTGATACGGTTGTACCGGAGGACTGTTTCCGTGATGCTGCACGCGAATTCGCGGAGCCTGCGAGTCAAGAACTTGGAGTGCTGCAGCATGAGAGCGGTCTGTGGCTTCTATGCTCCTCATTTCCTTCGTTTGGTGTGCTTACAGACGCTCCAGACGTCATGCAGGTTGCGCACCATTACTTTGAAAATGGGGTAACGTTCTTCACACGTCGAATCAACAAATGTATTTCCATGGCCTGCGCCAATGGTGAAGTCGCCCCGTTCGTTGGACATAATGCGTTCCTCCGTTGGCAGGCAATCCAGGATGCTGCTTTCATCGATCCTGCGGACGGTAAACAAAAGATATGGTCGGAATCCAACGTAAGTGAGGACTTTGATATGGCTCTCAGATTACAGCTACGGGGATACATCATCCGGTACGTTATTTCCAGTCCCGGAAATTGAAGCTTCTTACAAACGCCTTAACGCCTGCTTCTTATCCAGATGGGCATCATACTCTAAAGGTGGCTTCAAGGAGGGTGTATCACTTACGGTAGACGACGAACTCAACCGTTGGCAGAAGTACGCCTATGGATGCAGCGAGTAAGTATACCGCCTACCTCGAACCTCATAAGCAAAGGTTATTACCTTAATAGGTTGTTGTTCAATCCGTTCGTCCAGTGGTGGCGCAAAGGACCCATCAATCACCAGATTCACCAGTTCATGTGGTCAAATGCTCCGACACATTACAAGATCTCCATGTTGGCTTGTACGTTCACCACTTCCACCGTAAGAGTTTAATTTGACTGAACCTTCTTTTTTATCGCAAGACATGTTCTCGTACTGTCCGTTTTCTTCCCCTCGAACCCTTTTCTGCGACTCACTATGATCACTGATTATCCACAGACGGAATTTCCGTCTCCGTCACGCTCTCATTCCTGAACTACTTTTTGCTCGGTTTCCAGTTTCCTGTCGACGGTTATTACATGCACAGCTTCGAGATCTGGCTGGCCACAACGGTCGTATTTTTCGGTGTCGGCAATCTCGGCTACGCGTTGCTGCAGTACAGATTAGGGGAGAAGGGCATAGTATGGGCCTTCTTGGAAAATTCGATGTGGATGCCTTTCTTGTGAGTGACTAATTCTACTTCTGACCGCATTAGCAGCAGGAATTTATCTCTTTATCAGTTTCTTTTTCTTTGGCGGTCTCGGTATCCCGCTTTCACTGGCTATGCTGGCGCATCTATTCTCTTATAATATCACATGGACCGCCACGAAAAAGGAAGTGGAACGATCGAATTTCTTCAAGGAAGTACCGAGGATATTGAAGAGGTGAGCACTGGTCGTCTAGCTCCGCATTCCATGCTTCTCGCACCTGCCGTACCTCTTCTGGAACTTTCTGGCTCCCACCCTCGCTCCACGATGCTCGCCGTATCCATGGTTCCATTACCCGATCTGTGCTAATACCCGACTGCTTCCTGCAGGTTTTGGTTTCCCTTCCTCGTGTGCATCGTGCTCATCGCGGGCATGATTATCGTCAGCACGCCACTCGTTCCGTATCAATGGCAGCTTACTGGAAATGGATGGGCCGTTATTCTTCCACTTGCGTTAGTTTTTTTTCTCGTTTTTCGACTGCTTACACTAACATATTTCGTACATAGGATCGTTTGTTCCTGTCATCTGCTATTCCCCGTGAGCATTCTTTGATTCTTTTGATCCTATGTCATGTTCTATCACACGTCCACACACCTCCATTGTTATGTGCGCTGACCAATCGCGGCGTTCATTCTCCAGATCGTCCTCAATCCATGGTTGATGATATTCTCGTACTAAACACCGTGGTCCCGTTGCGACCACCACACCTTCTCCTGATGCACCGCGTCGCGCACTCAGGCAAGCACACGTTACCTCACATGTCTTGATTCCGTGCATACACATGCATCTACCGCGGTTTCAAAGTATACCCCGTTGGATGGACATGTCTTCAGTTAGACCACATTCTTCCCCACGCCCTTGATATCACCATTTCTCCGTATGGACCCTACCTAATTATCTTATTATCTAGGGCCAAAAGTTATTGTCACTTGCACTGCATGTCAAATTACTTATGCCCTCTTGGACCGTTGCATTGAAACGTTGCGCTCCACCTCCCGGTTGCCATACGTATTCCATACGTACCACCCTATCGGCCATTGGTACTGGACTTCATTCCCGCCTTTCCTTCCATTCATGCGCAGGGTGACCGGTGACAGCCGTCACTATTGTTACCCATGTGGTGCGCATTCACATCATATAAATAGACGATGATAGATTATGATAGTAACCCGTGCCCAGTAAGAAGGTCGTTGAGTGGAGTATATGGAAGCCTGCTGTACGACACGTGTATAGCCCTTTAACACCAGGGATTAATAAATTCAAAATGGCAAACAACTTTACGAAATTTGAAAATTTCTTCAAACAAGCGTTGGTGTATTTGACGATCAGAATCAAGATTGTCCATGAATCAGATACGGCCAGCAGCCTCGGGAATGATCTGCCGCCGAGTTGTCCACCATTGGGTGAGTGAGGAAAAGCCCGCACGATCGATCGTAGTGAGTATGGTACTGCGACGGCGATCCGCGATTCCACAAAAGAGCATGGGGGTCGCGGCGGCACTTTGGTATGGGCTGCGTTATACCCGACTCTAACGGCGAGGACACAACAGCCGGTTGTTCTGTAAGAGAAAGCTGTTCAAAAGTTACTTGTTCCGAACAATTGTTGCAGCGAGACTGTCAGGCACACATCAAAGAAACTGCCAGCTTGCATCCATCTAAACCTCGTCAACTCTCACAGGCCGAACAATTGCACCGCATTAATGGGGTAGTGGTAACCTGGGTCGTTGCCATCGACCCGCCGGGGGTTCGATTCCCCCTTAATGCATTGTTTTGAATGTTTTTGCCGTATTTTGGATGATGACGCGTTGTCCCTGTCATCACCTGGGTTGGCACTCCAAGGAGAATACGAGCATTCGAACAATCACTCCACGTCGTGTTAGATACCATGTGAAACAAGCCACGAATTCTGATCGCAAAAAGGGTCGTCAACAAATAGTCACCGGAGTGGACATGATATATTGGGCCGGACCGGCAGAGCAGCTTGATGCGAAATATCGGAGGCCCATTCCGTGACTGGCTGCGGGGACCCAGACCCAAAGGGTAAGGGGTTAAGGATCTACATACGGTTATGAATAAAACTTTCTGTTCTCGTTGACACCGAACAAATCTCTCCTGATCTCTGGCAGCATCTATCAGAGTATTAGTGACTCGACATGTCAGTATAAGGGGCTGCTTACTCTGTCTTCCAGCAATCTTAAACGCTCATCCAGGGTATTGTCGATTGATATTCGTTTGCTGCCATTCAAGAGTTTGATACCTCCAGAACTAGTTGGTGGTATACCGTCAATTCTGAGGTTGAGATAGACCAGAATTAGAAACGGAAACATACCTCTCATTGCTCAGTCCTCCCTCGACAATAAAAGCGACCTGACGACCGCTGAGCTGATTATAGGTCTCAGCAGCAGCTTCTCCTGCTTTTTGCGCGGAATCAATGTCTTTCTCGCGCACAATTAATGTAACGATTGGCTCCATGAGTTGAAGGAATCCTTGAATGATGGCTCCTTCGAGAAATTGCGAGTACCGACCCTCATCCTCGGCAAACGTCACGATCTGGGAACGTGCCGACTCAAACAACTCCTGGACCTGTTCTTCCCTGCGATGCAACAGTTTCAATCGCGACTTGTTTGTCAGGTTAGATTGCGCACTGCGCATTCGTTCGGTTGAGCACGTTTTCACGACAAAAGACGAGCGTGGACGGCGATGCGTACATTTTTTGCGCAACCTCGACGCCCTTGCGTTTCCTTTCGTATTGCGCATCGACAGTCTGTTGTTCTTGCTTGACAAGTTTGGCCTACCGAGATAGATGTGAGCAGACCAGACCACAATGACTATCACGTGTATTGGGAGAGGTACCTTCTCGATAGCAAACTCTTCATCAGCCTTGACCTTGATCTCGCGAGCCTTTTCCAAGGCCTCTTGCTTGATAAAAGCCACCTAGATGTTGACCATGTTGCGTGAATAAGGTGGTCATTGGCGTATCGATAGACGAACCATCTTGTTCATCTCGCTCAAAACTTCGTCATCGTTGAGTGGTCTTGCAGCCATCGTGGGCGTTGTACGTGTGAGATAAAAAGAAATCGATAGCTGGACGTAGTACTATGTGGCCGAAGGCAACTAGACTAGTCCGTCCAAAAAGGCAAAGAGGCAAGCCGATAGACGGGGTAAATCCCACGGCCCTCCAATGCTTCAACCACCGGGCAATATCTCAACGACGACGCCATCTGGGCATGGACACTGGCACGTTATCGAATACCAACGCCAGTTTTTGCCATCTCAATCGACGACGACACCGGCGTGCCTAAACGCACAGCCTACTAGTAATCTACAGTACTGTAACTTGTGGGACGCAATCACTTTCCCCTTGTCAAAGCTATTTGCTGTAAAGCTATTTTTTAATATCAATTTGCCTCTCGTTGGCTCTCGACAGACGTGGTTAATCGACTTGCTGAGGTGCTTAAAACGAGCCAGTTACGCCGTGTGCCTGTTGACTCCGACTTGATCCTTTGTCGAGCCGGCGGAGCAGTTGGTAGCACTCTACGCGCGAGAGAGATGTAAAGAGTCTTGAAATCAAATTTCGAGTAAGAGTTTGAGGGATCTCTGCCACTGGGGTCGTCGCGGTACCTCCATATCGATAGCTTGGACTTTTCTCCAGCTGCTACCCGAACTGAGATGAGACGGTGGCGGCCCATCGGCTAACTTGAACAAGTCGAGAATAACCTGCAACTACTTTTTATGTATTTCAAAGGTGAGTCGGCTCGGTCTTTTTTTATCGTCGCTCACATGAAATAAACAGACAGACAGTATTTATTGAAGCGCCCGGGCTCTCATCCGAACCACCACCACCACCACCACCATCGCTATCACCGGTTGTCGCCCATCCGCGGAGCATGTATATAGCTCCAATTCTTCACTTCATCGAGATTCTAAGCGCATAACGTATTCATTTGTCCGGCTATATTTTCTTCTGGCAGACCTATAAAACCATGGATTTGCTTATGGAGCTCGTAGGCGGTCGCCTTTGGGCCTGCTATCTTTCCTTTGTTCATTTTCTCTCGGATTTTTTACCGTGTTCCGTTCAGATGCTGTTCAGACGGTTCTACTGTTTTCTAACCGTTGCCACATGCGCATCTCTCTCTCTCTCTACCCCACCCGGTTTCCCGTCTTCTGGAAATGCCCTCTGGTACACTGCTCCCGGAACAATATGGGCGCAAGAGTTACTTCCAGTCGGAAATGGCTATTTGGCTGGTACGTTCTAGTCATCTCAGTCAACGCTCTCCATAAGAATCTATGACACACAGCGATGCTTCCCGGTGGTACTTCACAGGAGTCAACTCAACTCAACCTTGAGTCTCTCTGGTCCGGGGGACCCTTCCAAGATCCTGTGCGTGCTCCGGCCTTGCGTTTACAAGCGATAGACTCACGCCAATGACTGCGACCGTAGTCGTACAACGGTGGGAATAGTCTGCCCTCGCAGCACACACAACTTGCCCAAGACATGCAAAGCATTCGCCAAACTATCTTTTCTAACCCATCTGGCACGATTGATAGTACGACTAGTTTATCCACATATATGCACGCTCGTGACTAATGGCATTGCGAAGATATCGAGGAGATTATGACTGATGCCGGCGCGTATGGTAGGCAAAGATGTTTATTTTTACAACTTCTGCCTACTCACACGCCGTATTATCCTTGGCTATTGTTTCTCTGGGTGCGACCGTTCACAGGATCATATGCCGCTGCAGGATATCTACTGGCGACGTTGGATACTTCCGACGCTGTGTCCGATTATACAAGGTGGTTGGATCTTGACGAGGCGATCGCACGAACCACATGGTCACAGGGTGGTGCGACCTTTAACCGGTATGCCGATGACATCCTGAGGAGCGAGCAGTGCTGATTCAGGTAACAGAGAGACGTTTTGCTCGCATCCTATCGAGGCTTGCGTTCAATACATAAACTCTACCAACCCGTTACCGCAACTCACCTACGCGTTCTCTGTCAGCGCTGAGACTGGACTGCAGACTCCTAACGTCACTTGTCTAGATAACACGACCCTTAGTGTCCGGGGCTATGTTTACAACCCTGGGATGCTCTACGAGATACTCGCTCGAGTGGTGGCACCAGGTGGCGCCACGATTTGCTCTACAGTTTCTGACTCAATTCTTCCTAACGCCACGCTTAGCGTAAACGGTGCCTCCGAAGCCTGGATTACTTGGGTCGGTGATACCAACTACAATATGGCAGCTGGAAATACTGCTTTCAATTACTCTTTTCAAGGCCCGGACCCTCATGGCTACCTTGTCGGCCTTTTGGCTTCAGCAAATCTTCAATCTACCAGCTATAATTCTATTCTCGCGGAACATATTGCAGACTATCAGTCGATTATGGGACCATTTTCGCTTTCGCTTGGGCAAATACCAGACTTTAACACACCTACGGACCAGATCGTTGCGTCATATCAAACAAACGTCGGAAACGCATACCTGGAATGGTTGACATTCAATTATGGCAGGTATCTATTGACCAGTAGCGCTAGAGGGAGTCTACCAGCAAACCTGCAGGGCAAGTGGGCTGATGGATTGACGAGCGCATGGTCGGCGGGTGAGTGATCACTACTTACCCTCGAGCTAGATAATCTTTGCGACAATGACTCTGGGAAACAGACTACCGTAGGTACATCCATGAATCTCTGACTAGCTAGCATGTTGAACATCACTCTCAGACTCCAACATTAATATCCAGATGAATTATTGGTTCGCTGAGATGACCAACATGGATGTTGTTGTCCCTCTATTTGATTACTTCGAGGTATGCTACTATCAGCAGCGAGAAAAGGAACATTGTAATATAATGGGCCTAGAATACCTGGGCTCCACGTGGGGCTTACACTGCTTGGGTTCTATATAACATTAGCTCTGGTTGGGTAACGCATAACGAGGTTGGTTTTCTTCCCGACATATTATTCGGCATACGTTGACGCTGCTGTAGATGAATGTACGCCAGAGTACTTTGTTTATCATTTTGATATCCTCAGGCTTTCCAGATTTTTGGTCACACTGGAATGAAGCTCAGCGGTAATTCGGCATTATGGGCTAATTATCCTGGTGTGTCATTTGTGTATCGGGTTATCGGGCTGGCATATCCTTATTGCAACCACCGCAGAATCGAATGCTTGGATGGTGTGTTTTTAGCACTGATATTTATGGCAACGTATTCACGCACGCTAGATGATCCATGCCTGGGATCACTTTGACTATACTAACGACGTCCAATGGTGGAAATCTCAAGGATACCCGCTTGTAAAGGTAATTATGATTGTGATTGTTTTTTGAGACAAACTTTGCAATGAGCCATCCGCAGGCTGTTGCAAGTTTCCACCTTGAAAAACTGATCGAAGATTTATACTTCAATGACTCCACGCTGGTTACAGCGCCCTGCAACTCACCCGAACAACCTCCAATCACATTCGGTACATTCTAGTATAGATGAATACTGCACACTATTGAACGGCGAGGATCCAGGATGTGCTCATGCACAACAAGTGATATGGCAACTTTTTAACGCTATTGAAAAGGGATATGCCGCTGCTGGCGATACAGACACGGAATTCTTGAATTGTATGTTTCCTTGCCCGCTAGACAACTATTTCTAACCCGATTATTCAGCTGTGCTCTCTAAGCGCGCTCAAATGGACAAGGGTCTCCGAATCGGAGGATGGGGACAATTACAAGGTCAATTGTCCCAACTGTCTCACTACACTTGGCTAATCGCTAGACCGTTCTCAGAATGGAAGATCGATATGGATTCCCCGACGGATACCCACCGTCACCTGAGTCACTTGATAGGTGTGAGTGTACTAGACTCATCTTGTATTACTCAACTCAGAAAAATACCAGTTATACCCAGGTTATGCTATTGCGTCATACGATCCTGCTTCACAAGGCGGCTTGTCCGTGAACGGAACGTTCCTGAATTATACCAAAGAGCAAGTTCTGGCTGCTGCTGAAACAAGCTTACTTCACAGAGGTAACGGTACCGGACCAGATGCTGATGCCGGCTGGGAGAAAGTCTGGAGAGCTGCAAGCTGGGCTCAACTCGGAAATGAAGACGAGTACTACAAAGAGCTAACCGTATGTGTTCAGTCGACGTTCACTTCAGTTGCTTGAAAACATCGTGTCAGTACACTATCGAGAGAAATTTTGGCCCAAACCTGTTCGATCTTTATAACGTTGGTTCCATCGTGTTCCAAATCGATGCCAACTTTGGATACCCCGCTGCAGTTCTGGTTAGTCGTTGTATGCCGACGGAAGGAAGTTGTAGGCTGATGGTATATCCCGTTTTCAGAACGGTCTGCTGCAAGCTCCCGACGTGGCTAGTATCGACATCCCACTTCAGGTGACACTTTTGCCGGCCCTGCCTACCAACTGGAACACTGGCTCGATCAAAGGCGCACGTATCCGTGGTGGGATTACCCTCGACTTTACTTGGAGCGGTGGGGAGCTCACCTCCGCAACTTTCATCGTTGATGATGATATTGCTGGACGGGAGAGAGACGTCGTTGTGAACTATGATGGTCAGGTCATAGGACAGTTTAGGACCAACGGCGGGGCGGTAATGAATCTTTCATAGGCCCGATTTGTAAGCTATTGATATCTTTTTTTCTTGTATCAAAACGAGTTGCGTTGAATCTATATCGCATGACATTGGATCCAAAAGGCCTTGAGATTGTCAGTCTTGTAGTGTCCACCCCGTCTAAAAGAGGTAAGCGAGGCAAAGTCCACCCAGTCCCGGGCCGATATGACCGAGTCAATCTATTAACCACACCTACACCCATGCCGCCTACAGTAACCTCAAAGCCATTGATGAACTTTGCACGCCGTACAGCTCGAGACCTTGTCAATTGATCATGTATCACGCATTGAGCATCAGCTTGAGCTCTCCTGACACTGCCTCTCCCAGCGGGCAAGTTTGAGGTTGGGAGCGATGATTAGCTATGGCGAGATTCAACGGAACAAGCACTAGCACAGTTAGTGGTTCTAGAGACCACCACGATCATTGAAATTGTCGCATTAATGGGGTAGTGGTAACCTGGGTCGTTGCCATCGACCCGCCGGGGGTTCGATTCCCTCTTAATGCATTTTGCCCCTTCGCTTTTTCAAGCCTTTTCCCTTTTTACTAGGTTGTTCCTTGCCATACCGCATCTTGAATATCGACGAAATGAGTACACCTCTGCCACCTGGGATCCTTGAGGCATTGCAAATCGCCCCAGGAACTGCTGATGGCCGGACTTTCCAAGAGATGTTGCTCGACCTCACTCTTCCTCACTCTTCCGATGACGGTGTCCTAACGAATAAATACGACCTCCTCTGTCCACGAGGTTGTCGCAGTGTCATCCTGAAGCGCGGCGTTGGCCAGCTGGTCGAACGATCTGGGATTGAGGTATGGCCGATCAGCGTCGTATCGTGCCAAACGCTAACTGTGTATCTATCAGATGGATTCACCAGATCACCCCCTTGATCCCACATTTGCACCCCTTCCGGCACCACCTGCAACGGTGCAATGGTGGCTCGTCACACCATCCCCCATGGAATTTGAGAATGTTGGGTTTTCTCGACCCGTGACTCGTACAACAGGTAATGAAGCCATCCGTCTCGGTATCTGCGATGCATGTTGACGTCACCCCACTAGTTTCATCGAAACCGATTAAGTTCCTCATTTGCGCAGATTGCGATGTCGGCCCGTTAGGTTGGTGTGAGGAGGGCGGCAAGGAGTTCTGGTTAGCATGCTCGCGAGTCAAGTATGCGGTACCACGGACTTGAAAGGTAATGCATCATGCACAGGTCACTCCGCCATATATCTGTACTAATAGTGGAGGTCCAGACTACGCATTAGAGCGATATACTACAGCAAGACCGCGGTAGCATAGGCTCTCTCATCAATTGAAATTAAGATGCCTGAAACCGGGATGTTTGCATGGAGACAACACGGATGTGCAACAAAAGTTTGCTATGTTAAGCAGGACTACCCCCGGGAAGCAAGCGAGCTTTTTCTTCGGCGTGGTCGCCTCGCTCCCGCCTGACCTCAGACTCGCCATCCCGCCACTTGGGGTATTTGCTGAAGACGCACCAAGCATCATCAATGAGGTCTTCGAGGAGCCCCATATCCTGTTCTGTGAACTGCGTGTATTCATCAATGTCTGTTTGATCCTCCGGTTTAGCTTGGATGCCCGGCTCGTAGTGCGGGAGTGATAATTCTGGATCCCACTTCCAGAAATGCGCCAGCTCCTTCAACACCTTTCTCCTCCAGTACTTCCAAACCCGCGTCTCGTTGGGTATGATGCAGCTCAAAACCTCATCGGGCTTAGACATCATTGGATATGGACGGCTGTCTCCTAGGATCAGACAGACGAAGACTGCCATTTGCGTCCTAGTCCCTAGGATCCGTTTGTCCATCAACACGGAAAGCTCCCGGAAGAGGAGCTTCCGGTGGACACACTCCCTCTCATGTGATACCACATACAGGTGATACACCCCTGATGCGACGAAGGAAATAAGGAACAGGATTTGGCCAAAGAAGGTGCAGAGCGGTATGAGGAGGAGCTGTACCAAGAACTGCGTCATCAAGGGGAGCGAGCAAACTCCGATCGTATGGTGCTTCCGATGAGGCAGGATCCCAGTGGAATAATCGAGTTCGAACTCTCCCTTTGTGATGATGTTCACATCTGCTTCCTGTCCTTTCAAGACGATTATACTTCCATCCGCTAGAGACATCAAGCCATCTCCTGGCGGCGAAGCTGTGGATGGTACCGGAACACGGATCTTCAGGGTTGCCGTCCCGAGAGCAATGGACGAGAATCCACTGCTGACAATGCCAAGCAGAATAAGGGATGCGCAGAGGAAATCCTGACCGATTATGCAAAAGACACAGGCCAGTATGCTGACCAACGACGGAATGATCGCCCAGAGCGCGAGAGGGTCTCGTTTTGGATCTATAGGGATAAATTCATGTTTCTGCTTGGTGGCCCCGACGCCACCGGTAGAAGCCATTGTCAGGCTCCGCGAAATCCTTTCGTGTTGTCGTGGAGGAAGTGAAATGACTGTGACCGCGGCAGAGCTCCCAGTTCTTCTCCCTTCGGTACCATCCTTGCTGAAGAGTTGGAGCGCCTTACTGGGGCAGTCTGTGCACTCTTGTGTTGCCAAGTACCCTAGATACTTTGTCTGCAATTTGGTTCCGGAAAACGATCCGCAGTATTCAGGGCCAGACTTTCCGGCGAGGTTGAAACTGATTGAGGGGGATTCGTTTGGTCCAGGGAAAAGGCTGTCCCAAAATCGAGAGTCCGCCATCTGACCGAATCTCTTTGCTACAGTTACCGCCCCTGGATAGTTGTACCATCCCGCCCATCTCCGACCCGCGTACAGGTGAATCGTCTCCAGTGCGTCGACTGCGTTGTTACCCCCAAGTAGTCCCACGACGCCGGACAAGTCCAGCTTGTAAGTGGAACGATTGATCGTTTGGATGAAATGGCTAAGGGAGACCATTGCAGTAGGACGGGGTGGTTGTTTTGTACGTCTCTCGCTTTCTTCCTCCTTGCGCCATGGGGTATTATATGCCTCTTGGAAATGCCCTATTCTTGCGCAGCACGCAGCTTCCTCGTTTGTCTGCTTTCATGTCGAAGGACCTCGCCTTTGCAGTCCTGTGGACAATGATCCTGATGTGTGGGGGCTATCTTGAGCCTTATGGAAGGAGACTAGAGCCACCTATTCGGACCAATCTCGACACCTAGAACGTGCTCCGTGATGATGTGCACCGTTCTCTTCAACAACACGCACCGGTCTGTTTCATTTCTCTACTTTGACGAGCGGACCTAATGGGATTTCCCGTTGAGAAGAGTGTTGTCAAGCTTTTAGTCTCAAGGAAGACAAACCCAAACTCTGACTTGAAGAGAGTCATTTAAGGAAACTCAGAACAGTTGACCCGCGAACGACGAGTGTTCTTGCTCGCCTCTTGCCAAACGCACAACACAACTGGCGTAGCAAGTAAATTCTGATCGATCAATTAATCAAAATGACTTGCAGTGCGGTGAACGCATGTTCAACGATTAACGCCAGATCCACGCTCACACGACTAGTAAAGAGTAGTGAAGTGGTACACTTTGACTAGGTAGAGTTTGTGGCTGAGTGTGGTTGAAATTCAGACCGAGCCTGTGAAACAGTCATCTCGCCCATTACACCTTTTCTGTTTCTGCGTTGGTTGTTGACGGACGACAAAGCAACAATTTCAAGTTGTTTACGCCTCAGTTCAGTTCTTTCCTGAGCGTAGGCCGGTCGTTCTGACCTGGAGCGCTTATCGAACCGCTCACCAACGCACTACAGAAAACGTCCTTCATTTCTATCACTTTTCTACCGATTACCTTTGATCCCTCCTATTCATACCCAAGGTCTTCTAGCATCCAGTAAATCCATCGTTCACTGCTTGGGCTCGTCATGTCCGCTCCGACAACTTCAATTTCTTCTTCCACACTGGCCGGCTCCAGCGGCCAAAGTCTGCACCCCATGCTCGAAAACAACGAGGAGAAGAACAGCGTGGTTATCAAAGTCGGAATGGTCGGGGATTCGCAGATAGGCAAGACGAGCCTCATGGTCAAGTATGTCGAGGGCAGTTTCGATGAAGATTATATCCAGACGCTGGGTTCGTTCTCCAATTCCACGCTAGCGTTCATCGCTCAACCACACCCCGACAGGCGTTAACTTCATGGAGAAGACAATAACTGTGCGACGCACAACAATCACATTCTCCATCTGGGACCTTGGAGGGCAACGAGAGTTCGTGAACATGCTGCCTCTTGTTTGCAATGACGCCGTCGCTATACTCTTCATGTTCGACCTTTCGCGAAAGTCGACGCTGAACTCGGTGAAAGAGTGGTATCGACAAGCAAGAGGGTTTAACAAGGTGAGTTGGTGGACTGCCTGCCTTCCTGCCTTCACTTGCGCGATGGCGTGCGCTATTGGGATACGGGGGCGTGCAAGCAGAAGTGCTGGCTGGCATCTTGTGACGTTTAAAGGAGGTCTCGTGTCCATGAAACTCACATCATGCTTCCGTAGACTGCAATTCCTTTCTTGATTGGGACGAAATATGACACGTTTGCAACCTTCCCGCGGGATGAACAGGAGGAGATTACTAAACAGGTTTGTGAATGTGTCGATTCTTTCAGGTGTATCCACCGACGAGTTCGCAGGCGAAGCGATTTGCGCGAGCAATGCATGCATCGCTAATCTTCTGTTCAACATCCGCATCGATCAATGTTCAAAAGATTTTCAAGATAGTGCTTGCAAAGGCATTTGACCTGAAATGCGTTATTCCAGAAATCGAAGGTGTTGGGGAGCCGGTGCTTATTTATGTGGATGTGTAACTTTGTGGATAGAGTGTTGTTTTGACGAAGGGAGGAAGGAGGTGTGCTATTTGAACAAACGATTAAGACGTTTGCCAAGGTGATGTTGTATCGAGTTCGAGGAATGCCTATTCGCTGAATTGTGATAATCGTGTCTTTAGCAAGTAGGTTGAGCGCTACCCAACATTGGGATTCCTGCGGCATCTCATTATACCACCATCCGGCACACCTCACCTCCTGATGTCGCTTCTTTTCGACCATGGACGTTCAGATCCGGACTCTCTTCGTCCTGGGTCACCACTCTCTTATTCACCATTGTTGCTGTCTATCTTATCACACTAGTTTGCAGTATCAGCATTGCTCAGTCCGCTCTGTTTTCCTGGATCGTTTTTGTCACGTTTCCTTACTTCTGCATCCCCCTCCTTTGCTCGTCCCCGCAAACTTTCCATCTTTTTCCCAATCAAGCTTTTTTCCCAATCAATACAGCATATTCCCAAAATCTGACACCCTCCTCTACACTCGTTTGAAGTTCCTTTTTCTTCTTGGTGGGGCGTCTTGTACTGTTGCTATGCTCGATACACTCCCAGCCATGTCTTAATGCTTTCGTATGGTAATTCCGTTATTTAAATCGTCGAGGGAGCTGCGGGCCATCGGAGCACCGGGACTTTGAGCTTCGTAGCGACTCAGGTATGCATTCCCAAAGGAGACCGGTTCTTGCTGGTAAGTTAACCATCCTGCCTTGAAAAGCACGTTTTGCTCTGATCCTAGTGATAACACAACACGCCGCGGAACTCATCTCCGGGTTTATCTCGTGCCACAACGCCTCGGTGTGGCATATCACTTACTGAGCCGCTGATTTCCGTTCTTCAGGGGTGAATTTGGTATGAAAGGCATCACTTTGACAGCGGCCTATGCCATCGAAACTGACGCATCTAGCACCTTATGGAGAGGCAGATACTAGGAGCCGAGGACCACGTTTCAAACGGTCCATCTCGGTGATCCTTCTGTCTGCCTCTGGTCTACATAAAGACTGCCTGCGTCTGACGTTCTGTGAGGTTGCTCAGGCCGTTGAGTCGCTCGCTAGCAATTTCTGCAATGCTGTCGTTCTCAACCCTGACATTGTTGTCGACCCTGGCGTCGTCCTATGCTGCATCCATATTGACTCCAACAGGTGCTTCATACAACAGCACGCAACGCCGGGATCCTGTTTCATATGTCCAGGCGGCATACTTCACGAACTGGTATCATCTTTCTACGGGTTCTGATAGCAGTCTAACGTACTCCTCGTTCCAAGGGGTATCTATGGTGCCAACTTTCGTACGTGTCAAACGGGCGTCGCTTCTATCGTGACTGATCCGTCACAGAGCCGACGGATATTGACCCAAGCCAACTGACACACATTCTCTATGCGTTTGCGGACGTATCGCCTGACACCGGCGAAGTCTTCCTCACGGACAGCTGGGCTGACGAAGAGGTATGCTTGTCATCCCACTGTCAGGATGAGACGTCTTTGGCTGACGGTTGCTGAAGAAACACTTTCCCGGGGACTCTTGGAATGACCAAGGGAATAACCTGTATGGCTGTTTGAAACAGGTAATGTTGGTCGTGCCAAAATTGTGTGATCATTATTGACGTCGCATCTAGCTCTACTTGTTAAAGCTGGCGCATCGGTATGCTTCTCCGGTCACCGCCTCGACAAAAAAACTCATTGTAAATACAAAAGACACCTTAAGGTCCTGTTGTCTATTGGCGGTTGGACGTACTCCCAGGAGGGCCACTTTTCATTCCTCGTCGATGGCGATCTCAGGGTCAGTTTCGTTTCGAGCGCAATACAATTGATCAAAGATTATGGCTTTGACGGAATGTAGGCTCCTTTCGCCCTTGTCCTTTTCAGTGCCTAACACGAACATGTGTAGAGACATCGACTTTGAGTATCCGGCAAACGAAGCAGAGGGCCAAGGCTTTCTGTACCTCATGACGTCCTTACGCGATGCCTTTGATGAGTTGGCGGGTGCAAATGGAGATATTGTCCCTTATGAATTGACGGCAAGTTCAAAGTTTTTTCATGTACCTTGCCTTGTCTGATCTGGATCACGACGCAATTTCTCTAGGCCGCAGTGTCAGCGGGACCTGGGAATTATGCATATTATCCAGTCCCGCAGTTGGACCGCGTTCTCACTTATTGGAATTTAATGGTACGGTGACTCTTTGTTCCGACTTTTGTCGCAGGCTTACTTGTTTGCAAGGCGTATGATTATGCTGGATCCTGGCTGACATTTGTGACCGTTTCATTGCACGAGCACGCTTCATTTCTTATATTTTTTAACATAGGCGGACAACCAGGCCAATTTATATGGCGGTTCAAGGACGGGCGTCAGCACGGATGCTGCTATCAGGCACTATATTGCTTCTGGCGCGACGCCCAGAAAGATCACGATGGGTATCCACCTTTTTCCTTTTCTACATGGGAGAGGCGATATATAAAACGAGATCTATAGGTATACCGCTCTATGGGCGCGCCTTTGAGAACACAAACGGTATAGGACAACCGTACAGCGGGGTGAACTCGGGTAAAAATCCCAGTGCATGGCTAGGCGTACTGATTTCCGATCCAGATCGGCCCGGGGACATTGCAAGCCGGTATCTACTCTTACAAGTACCTCCCTTTACCTGGCGCGCAGGTGATCGAGGATTTCGTGGACGTCGCGAGCTACTCGTATGACACACACAAAAGAGAGCTCGTGTCGTATGACGTTCCAGATATTGTGAGGATCAAAGCCGAGTACGTCGTATCCAAATCGCTCGCGGGATGTATGTTTTGGGAGGTGTGTCGCGTTTCGCGTGCGATACGGTTCTCTCTCATTATGAACTGTAGCTTTCGACCGATAAGACGGGCTCAGAGTCGCTCGTTCAGACTGCTGGGGTGACGTTCGGTCAGTTGGATCAGACGCTGGTGAGTCGTGGTTAGACGTACCGTTGCATCCGATAGTGTGTCGCCGTCCCACGCTTATCGTTACTTTTCTATAGAACCACATCCAGTAGGTCTTGCATGCCGAATGAACCGGTATACGTCGCTCAGTGTCTCGCATAGCTATCCGCACAGCAAATGGGACAATATCCGGAACAACATGGGCAGTAGGCCGAGTACCGCACCGAGTCCGACCACCACGTCTATGTCCACGTCTGCGTTTACATCGGCGACGCGGACGACATCGACACACGCACCCGCGCCTACTACCACGTTCCCCAACTCTTGTCTGTGCGGCGACGTCCCGTCATGGAACACCACGGTACGCGCTCACCGTTTTATTTTTCCTTTTTTTTTTCTGACATATCGATACTAGGCGGTTTATGTTGGTGGCAATGAGGCGGTATATGGTGAGAATATGATGTTTCGCCCCTTACCTGGGGACTCACGTTTACGTTTTCTCTCAGACGGTCATCTTTGGACGGCGAAATGGTGGACGGCGAACGACTTGCCCGGGGGTGCAGGTAAGCCCCCGACGTACTCGGCCCCTTCGCGTCTAACTCGGCATATCATGTCCCAATAGCAGACGTGTGGAAGGACGATGGCACGTGTGATGATTGAATCAGATGGTGTGTGGCATTGGAAGATTTTAGGTAAACGCAATTGAGTTGTCGGATCGTATTGAGTAGACTTAGAGCGTTGTCATGGTCACGCACACATGGCCAGCTTTTTGCTGACCTCATCCCTGTTATGTCTTATTTGGGTCAGCCTCCTATGTGGCATTTGAGTGTGTTGATAGGAAAGAGTCCAACTTTGAATGGTCTGTCACACTATTTTTGTGCTCACTGTTATGCTTGGCTCAGGTAGGGATGAGTGAAGATCTGGAAAGGAGATGACAGTCTCCAAGGACAAGATAACAGTCTGCTAAGGCTTTCTGAGATAGGCTATTGGAGGCTTTTCAACAGAGGGGACCTCTACTATGAAAGTAGGGGAGAGCAAGAGTGGTTATTGCTAGAATACTGGAAGGAATCCAGATAAGACTAGTGTGGGGAACATTATAGCTGTAGGAATATATTGTACATATATATATGTAAGAGATGATGTGGAATGGAAACACAGTAGAATAGAAAAGAAGGTCACTTCTTAGTTAGTGCAATTGGTGAGATCTAAGAAAATCAGAGATCCAGGTTTCATGATCATATGCATCTTCTATCTTTTGTGGTTATGTGATAAGGCATATAAGAAGAATAGGTAAATGTATACCTCTTAAGTGGTAGAGATACTAGGGACAAAGAATAAGAGCCTGTTCGGGATGCTTTCTAGGTAGGTTGTTAACTCGGCTATAATTGGCTGTGAAGAGCCTGTCTCGGCTACCTAGCAGACCTCCCGGACTCCTTGTCACCACCGTCTGAATTTTAGAGCATGAACCCAATTTAGAGCGTGAACCCAATTTGGAAGCAACTGATGGCCCCACTCATCCTGTTATAGTTCAGGACCTATACACTACGTTTTTCACTTTCTCTTTACTTTCAAACTTAACATTTTCTCCTTCTTTTCAAAGTCACGTGACCAGTGCACGTGACTGTGAGATCCCTCACGTGACCTGAGGTCTAGCCCATGATGTCATTATGACATCATACCTCATGTCTTTCATTTCCGTCTCTTCTCCCATGAGGACGCTTCTTCCTTCCCACACGGACTTCCCACCGTCCTCATGGTATCCTCATTTCTTTCCTTCTCACACCGGCCCTCAATAGATTAGGACTCAGACGACCTACCCTAAAACTCCCATATTTACATATATAAACCATCTCTCACTGTCGTCTATTCCCCAGTCCTATTCACTTGAATACCCTCCTCCTTTGGGGCCTGTTCAATTGACTACCACTCTTCTTACCTTCTTCCTACTCTGCATTTGCCGGCTTCGTGCTCGTTACTGCACGCTACTTGATAACTCGTGAATGTTATATCTGGGAACCGTACACTTCCTCGTCGCTGAATACCACGTCTTGGTACACATTTGGCTTGACACTCGCCGCCGTCTCGTCCACACCGTCGCTGAAGTAGCCCAACGCCTAGATTAGGTGTTGTACTACTTGTTTAAAAGTTCCGTCCCGTTTCACATCCTACATCCAGAACAGCGCTTGTGGCTCATCCAGCATATAACCCTCCTCCTCAATATTATAATATGTTCTGTAATCAGCATTGTTGCTTCAGTCCCTCCACCACGCAAGGACCCAGAGCCCTACCACACTTCTATCCTTTCTGGTGCAGGCTGGGTACTGGAGTTATTGACTGGCCATCCAAAATGCATCCAAACTCAACTCGGTATGCATGCAGAGCACTTCAATGAACTTGTCTCAATCCTCAAAGGGTTTGGCCATTCGAACTCAAGGTTCGTTCCTTAGAAGAACAACTGGCCATTTTTTTGTACACCTGCGTCACTGGACTACCTTCAAGACACATAGGCAAACAATTCCAATGGTCAAATGACACCATTTCATGGTATGTAAACATACCATTATACTGTCATTGTAGAGTCAAACTTCTCTTGTTAGCTACTTCTGCAAGATGACAACAATCTTCTCCTCGCAACCTTTCTATACAACTTATGTTAAACCACCTGGCATTGATGATCTCTCTCCCAAAATACACTTCAACAAGAAGTTTTGGCCATTCTTCAAGGACACAATAGGCGCAATTGATGGTAGCCATCTTCTGATTATGCCGCCTGCTTATCTGGCCTCCCCTTACTGAAACTGCAAGGGGTTTCTTTCCCAGAATTGCCTTTTTGCATGTGACTTTGATCTTCACTTCACATATGCGCTCACTGGATGGGAGGGGTCTGCTTCGGATGCTTGGATTTTTGGTGATGCTTGCTTGTGCAATTTGGAGATTCCTGATGGCAAGTATCTCCTTGGCGACCTCGGCTTTCCTTCCAAGCCATGTATACTCGTTCCATATTGAGGCATTTGCTACCACCTGGCAGAATGGGGTCGTGCAAATATGCGGTAAGTACCTGTAATGTCTTTTTCACTACCAAAACTAACAGAATACAGCCCTAGCAATTGTAAGGAATTGTTTAATCTATGACATGCATCAGCATGGAACGTTGTTGAATGTGCATTTGGTGTCCTGAAGAACCGCTTTCGCATCCTTCTTCTGCCTCTCCGTTACTCGCTCAACATCCAGGCACGCATCCCAGTGGCACTTTGCGCCATCCATAATTTCATCATTTCACATCAACCCATTGCAGAACACATGCCTGATGATGAGCCTGATGAAGCCCAAGGGTCACAAAACAATGCTGACAATTTTGGAGATGAGGACTCAGAAGAGGGGGACATGAATTTGCGTGATCGGATTGTGAGTGCAATGTTGAAATGGAGTGAACGGAAAAAACTACTAAAGTTGGATGACACCTAATCTAGGCATCGGGCAACCTCTGCAACAGTGTGTACAGTGTGGGATCGGGTATCCAACCAGATGTGGACCAAGATGTGATATTCAGCGATGAGGAAGTTTACGATTCCCAAATACAGCATAAACAAGAATCAATGATGAGTGTGCGGTAATGTGCACAAAGCCGGCAAATGCAGAGTAGATTGGAAAGACAAGAAGAGTGGTAGACAGTTGACCAGACCCCTAAGTAGGAGAGTAATCAAATGAATAGGACTGAGGAGTAGACGACGAAGGGAGAGAGTTTATATATGTAAGTATGGGAGGTTTAGGGTAGGTCATCTGAGTCCTAAATAATTAAGGGCCGGTGTGAGAAGAGGAACATGAGGGAAACACAAGGAAGTCATGAGGATGGTGAGAAGTTCGTTGTGGGAAAAGAGAAGTGTCCTCATGGGAAAGGAAATGGAGATGAAGGACATGAGGCATGATGTCATGATGACATCATGGGCTAGGCCTCAGGTCACGTGAGGGTTCTCATGGTCACATGCACTAGTCATGTGACTTTGAAAATGAAAGAAAAGCATTAAGTTCAAAAGTGAAGAAAGGGATGAAAACATAGTGTAAGTGTATGGGTCCTGAACTATAACAAATGTGGGATGACTATGTACAAGTCAGGGATGCTCGAGCCAATTTGGACACTGATGATGGCAGCAATGATGATGACATACAATTGTAATGATACATACACTACAACAGCATTTGAGAAATGTGAAATATGGTGTTAAGAGCCTGATGTATCTAAGTATGAATAATCATAGTATGAGTTGTAGTCCATGATATTCGACAATGTACCAGCACCACTGTGATTAATGGTATCAGTGAGCATATACTCACCTGTCCCATCCTTGTAGAGACCTTGTACACTCTTCATATTGTTGCTTTGAAAAAAAGAGGGTAGCGGCATGGTAGTAGCCACCAGTGCCTCACTGTGGTGTCCTGAAAAAAATGGGGCCGATGGCCCAGATGGCAAGTTCATTGATGTGGCATGTTTCTTCTGGTACCAATTCAATGCAACATTTTGACGAAGCGAAGGACCTGTCAGCTTGGCATACATCTGACAAAGTTTGTCATCAACAAGGAATTCAACAGCGATCTTGGTACAGATGGTGAGATCCAGCCCAGTATCATTGTTGAGATGTGCGTGTGCAAGTGTCCTGAATGATGAAGCTGGGGGTGCAGGGAGCGCAGGCATGGTAGCCCCATGGGATGTGGTCAGCACGACCAGTAGCTCCTGCATACCTTTCATACAATCTGTGGCACGATTGATTGCGCCTGTTATCCCAGTCATTGCGGCAGTGCTTGCCATGCTTGACTCAGCATGAGTGACCCTGGAACATCTGGAGAAAACGTTAGAAGATGTTCTTGTGGAAGTTTGTGCTTGGTTTTTGACATTTGAAACCTGCAGCACCAGCGATACAAGACTTGTTTGTGAGGAGGGAGGGCGATGGTACGGCATATCCAAGAAGCTGCGACGACCACTTTCTGAAGAGGAAAATGTATGGCTTTGGGAGGTTGAGGGGGAGCATGCATTGATCTGGTTAAAAGCCAACATAGCATTGTGTACGGCTGTGAGCTGGGTAGGAGGGTCAGGTGAAGTGATATCCTTCCCAATGCTAAGTAAGCGGTCCAGGTCCACGTCATAGTCGGGTGCTACAGTATTCTTGAGCATGGACACTGATGAGAAAAATGTGCCAGTAGTATCGGTAGCGTCACCGAGACCAGATGCATCCGTGAGCGATGCAGAATGGTATTGCTCACTTTCATCATCCTCAAACTCATCCTCAAACTCGTCCAATTCCAATGTATCGTCTACTCCCATGTTAACTTGAAGTCGTGACCCTTTGGTGTATGCGCCACTCCCCGTAGCGATGGACGACTGGGAGAGTAGTGACTTCATCCCCAGATAGAACGGCCAGCCTGTGTTGCGAAATGGTGCCAATTCCTTGCCCTAAACCTGAGGTTAACAGAGTAATTTGAGTTGAATTAATTGGACTACGTACATCAACTGTTATAGGATTCGCGATACACGACTACTATAACACTAGGATGCTTATCTTATCTTATCAGGTAGCATCTCACGTGACAACCCCCACAGCTAGGCTTAGGGTCTAGGACCGCACCTAGACTGGTCACGTGACATGACGTCATTGTTGGACCTGGAGCCATGACCTCATCGGTCTAGGCTATGACATCATCAGTGATGTCATGCCTCACGGTAACCGCATGGACACCTCATGTTACCTTAGTCATCTTACTATAGACCGGCCCTCATGCATACAGGGAGCCTCCCCTAAACCGTACCCTTACCTATATATACCGCAGACCCTCCCTGTATATTCCTTAGTTCTATTCACTTTGTATCTTGCCCGGTTCCCCACGTCTGAACTGCCTGAGGTACCTAGTGGGTGCTCTCCCACACTCCTTGCTGGGTTATGCCATCCCGTTACGAAAGGCACTTGTCGTCGAACCCTTCCCTCCTCCTCGTTGGCTATATCTATTGGCTAGATGCCACTCATTGTCCATGCCAGCAGGAACCTTCCCGCAAGGCGGATGGAGCAGCCTCGTTTGCCGTTCCACTCCGTTACATCAATGCTGGTGGATATGAATTGCTCCCAAGCAAGAATATCTTCTGGTGCATTGGAAATGTTTGTGCCATGGGTTACGCTCCACCAACTATGTCCAGAACCATTGTTGTAGTTTTCAATGGCCCTGTATCATTTCTTGAGCTGCCAGTAAAATGTGGTTAGTGTGGGCAATGATGCAAAGAAGTGTTATGACATACACTCTGGTATTTTGTAAGGACATTGGAACCAGTCTTGTCAGCTTTAAGACAGCCTACTGCTTCGTTCAATACAGTTGATGGAAAGCTCCCTGCCTGGCCCATCCTCGCTTTCCTTTCCAGAAGGAGATCGATCATTTTGTGGACTTTAACATCACTCCATACTGCACGTTTCTTGGATGCCCGTTGATGCATGAGCTGTGCTGCCTTGATACCACAAAGGACAACGAAAGAAGAGAATCTGATGAGGAGATCATGCAGATGATTGTGTGAAGGTTTGAGGGCATTGGGGAATGTGAAAATTTCAGATTCCACCTACCTGATTATGAGGTATGAGGGCTAAACTATGCCACGACTTGTGCCTGCTCAATCACTTCTAAATCAGGTTCATGCTCTAAAGTTCAGACGGTGGTAGCAAGGAGTCCAGAGGGTCTGCTAGGTAGCCGAGACAGGCTCTTCACAGCCAATTATAGCCGAGTTAACAACCTACCTAGAAAGCATTCTGAACAGGCTCTAAGTAAGTAAAGTATACATGCAAGGGAAATAAATGTCTGAGCTAGCTAAGGCTATGTGGCTCATAACAGCAAGCACATGACTATAGGGTTATTCTCTATAAGTGTTACAGTTATTCTAGTTATTCTCATGTTTACTCCTTTTTGTTCCTATTGTTCTCCTCATTTTCTCTTTGTTTCCAATGGATGACTTCTTCTTCATAGCTATCTCTCTCACAATGGCAAGTATTTCCCATATTCTATTCCATTCCATTCCATAGTCTTCTGTCTTCCTACACCAAAGCTATATACCTCATTGATTACCATATAATCTCTACTCCTGATCTGTGCAATACATTGTGCCTTTCTTGTGTCCTCAGGTCCCTGAGTCCTTTGACTCCACTGTCCCAATGTTTCTCTTAGCCTTGACCTTTTGAATCCTTTAGGATGTTGTTGTACCTCTTTGTAAGCATCCTTCCTGAAGAGCTACCCTTATTTGCATTTTGCACTCGAAAGCAGTGCTTTCATGTAACAAAAGATCAAAAGTCTCCTTTGTCCCTCCTATCTAGGAGTAGGATGACCACCACACTCTAGCCATTTCATCACAAAGATTTCTCTGATAAGCTTTTGGACTTCTTCCTGATTCTGACAAAGAAAACCTATCATCTTCTTCACAACCCAACCCCAGGAGAATCACCAGATCCTCCCATACCCCAGCCCTACCAGGACCACCACAGAATATTGCCCCCAGAACTCCAAGACTCCCTGCAATCACTGCTGCACTATTGGCATCCCTAGCATCACCAGTAACCCCTGTATCCCCAGCACCACCAACAATTCCTACATCTCCTGCACCACCAGTAACTCTGCCACCTAGCACACCAATGGCTTCTAAAACTGAGCTTAAGGCAGCCCTCCCCACTGACTTCTCTGGAGAACTCTCTGATGCTACCTGCTGGATGAAGGCCATAAAAGCCTACTTTCAAATCAACAATGCCCTATACTCCACTGATGCTGACAAGATCATGACTATCTTAAACAAAATGAGCAAGGGACAGGGAGTTTCCTTCTCTGAAATGTGATATGATAAAATGAGCAACACCAACATTGCACAAACTGAGAAAACCTTTGACAAATTCACTATCAACTTTGAGTCCACCTTCTTTCCATTTGATACCAAGGCCACTGCCTAGTCCAGAAATCCTCAAATGATCCAATGGAACCACCAATGATGATTTCCAGAAGTATATCACCAATTTCCAGAGCCTTGCTGCAAAAGCAGGAATCTCTAACAACATCACCCTCATTGATCAATTCTCCCTTGGAATTAACCAGCAAATCACTACCATGATCCTCTCCATGTCCACTGTACCCACTACCATCTCAGCATGGATTGAAAAAGCAATGATGTTCCACACTCAGAAAGCATGCATTGCATCCATTTACAAAGGAACTTGCCTGTTCTCTGCTGCATTCCACCATCACCCCTCACCATTTCAGATTCAAATGCCATGGATATAGATGCTATTTGCCTCTCCAAGCTCACCCCTCTAGAGAGAGCAAAATGCATCAAAGAAGGACAATGTTTCCATTGTTGCAAAACTGGACACAACTCAAACCAATGCCCCCAATCTTCCAACCAATGTTCTTGCCCTCCAAGAAACCAATCCACCACCATTGCCCCAATCACCACTACTTCCTCTATCCCTACCATCTCTCAGAAAACTCCCTTTGCCCTGGAAAAATATATCAACTCCCTTTGCACCTCAGGGAAAGACAAAGAAGTGGTACTTCAAACCCTCAAACTCTGTTTTGAAGAGAATGAGGAGACTAAAGACATTGCTACCCTAGATACCCAGTATTTTTAACTAAGGAAGATGCCATGACATCTTCTTCCCCCACTGTACTAGTAGGACTACTGAATCAGAAGGCCCTTCATTGCACTACATGTATTTGATTAACAGCTTTGTTTGGGTGGATGCACCCACTCTCCTCTTCAATCCAGTGGCAAACAAGTGCTTTCTGTTCACTTTGTCACCCTGTGCATCTATGGTTCAATCTGCAACACCTTCAATTCATCCAAAGATATTTTCATTGACTTGGGCACTGTTGAGGTGGCATGACTGACTGTCTACCTCATTCCCTATAGGTACACCTTCCTCTGTGTCATCTGATGGGTTTATAGGGTTCCCAATCTGATGGTTCATGTTGCTATTTGACCTATCTGTAACTTCAACATCTGCATTTGACACCTCTACCTCATCTCTATTTGGTATGCACATTGGCTTGCCAGATGGCTCTGTGGGCTCATCTGGGTGATGTTCAACATCACCCATTGTGTCCCCAGGGTTTTCTGGTGGTGTTATTTCCTCATTTTTGATGCTAATCCTTATTTTAGCTTCATTGTTCACTACCTGATCATCTAGATCATGTCCAGGTGCATTTTCAGATGTGCTCATTATGTTTCCCACACCAGTACTATCTGTGGATACCTTAACTCAACTGGTTTCATCAATGACATGCTTGTGCACTTGCCATTGTTCATCATTGGTCTTGACCTTCAACTTGACTAGGTGAGTTTGTTTTGTGCCATCTTTTCACTGGTGATGACACCAGTTCTAACCTGTTTTTGCCTTAGTGTGGTGGTCAACCACTTGGTGACTTGTTTTGAGTCATTCCAATTCATTTTGAATGGGTTCAGCAGGGGTGGTCATTGTGTTATGTCATTGTGGTTTGAGTGACTGGATTTTGTAGAATACTGAATTTGAGCTTATGGTGGTAGTTAGTTTTCTGACACAATCCTTGAAGTATGAGATCATTTCAAAAATGGTTTTGCACTGAATAAGTCAGAATGTGACTAGATTGGAATCAGGGGTGCCAGAATGGCAATGAGTTTCACAAGAGCATTTATGTTACGATTCATCTTTTTCTTTGCTTTTCACATTAGCATTCGTCTTACACTTCTTGCTAATGTCTTCCCTTCACGCGACGACCACCGCTTTCTTCCGCTCTTCTCACGATGGTTATCTTGATTATCAATTCTTATCTTTTGTTCCGCTTCCTTCCGACGGACAGCCGCTTTTCCTTTGTTCCGATAACTTCCGTTATCTTCCTCTCACCACTTACCTTATTGAGCTTCCTCTGACCTTCCACTGCTACATAGCTTGGTCCGTGCGCAGTTCCCTTTAGGTATATAAACCCTGCCGTCGATACCTTGTATTCTCTAAGCTAGACCTACCTGGA